>JBBDGP010005704.1:0-87798 GCA_037952835.1 Lithobates septentrionalis | reverse complement strand
GACCATGACTGTCTATCCCTGAGCTGATATTAACCCATGACTGTCTATCCCTGAGGATCCTACGCTCTGATATCCCGTCCTAATCATAAGACCCATGACTGTCTATCCCCGAGGATCCTGCACTCTGATATCCCCGTCCTAATCATGAGACCCATGACTGTCCATTCCTGAGGATCCTACACTCTGATATCCCCGTCCTAATCATGAGACCATGACTGTCCATTCCTGAGGATCCTACACTCTGATATCCCCGTCCTAATCATGAGACCCATGACTGTCTATCCCTGAGGATCCTACACTCTGATATCCCCGTCCTAATCATAGGACCATGACTGTCTATCCCTGAGGATCCTACACTCTGATATCCCCGTCCTAATCATAAGACCCATGACTGTCTATTCCTGAGGATCCTACACTCTGATATCCCCGTCCTAATCATAGGACCATGACTGTCTATCCTGAGGATCCTACACTCTGATATCCCCGTCCTAATCATAAGACCCATGACTGTCTATCCCTGAGGATCCTGCACTCTGATATCCCCGTCCTAATCATAGGACCCATGACTGTCTATCCCTGAGGATCCTACGCTCTGATATCCCCGTCCTAATCATAAGACCATGACTGTCCATCCCTGAGGATCCTACACTCTGATATCCCCGTCCTAATCATAAGACCCATGACTGTCTATTCCTGAGGATCCTACACTCTGATATCCCCGTCCTAATCATGAGACCATGACTGTCCATTCCCTGAGGATCCTACGCTCTGATATCCCCGTCCTAATCATGAGACCCATGACTGTCTATCCCTGAGGATCCTACACTCTGATATCCCCGTCCTAATCATGAGACCATGACTGTCTATCCCTGAGGATCCTACACTCTGATATCCCCGTCCTAATCATGAGACCCATGACTGTCTATCCCTGAGGATCCTACACTCTGATATCCCCATCCTAATAATAAGAACCATGACTGTCCATCCTTGAGGATCCTACACTCTGATATCCCCGTCCTAATCATGAGACCCATGACTGTCTATCCCCGAGGATCCTACACTCTGATATCCCCATCCTAATCATAGGACCCATGACTGTCCATCCCTGAGGATCCTACACTCTGATATCCCCATCCTAATCATAAGACCATGACTGTCTATCCCCGAGGATCCTACACTCTGATATCCCCGTCCTAATCATAAGACCCATGACTGTCTATCCCTGAGGATCCTACACTCTGATATCCCCATCCTAATCATAAGACCATGACTGTCTATCCCCGAGGATCCTACACTCTGATATCCCCGTCCTAATCATGAGACCCATGACTGTCTATCCCTGAGGATCCTACACTCTGATATCCCCGTCCTAATCATGAGACCCATGACTGTCTATCCCTGAGGATCCTACACTCTGATATCCCCGTCCTAATCATAGGACCCATGACTGTCCATTCCTGAGGATCCTACACTCTGATATCCCCGTCCTAATCATAAGACCCATGACTGTCTATCCCTGAGGATCCTACACTCTGATATCCCCGTCCTAATCATAAGACCCATGACTGTCTATCCCTGAGGATCCTACACTCTGATATCCCCGTCCTAATCATAGGACCTATGACTGTCCATCCCTGAGGATCCTACATTCTGATATCCCCATCCTAATCATAAGACCCATGACTGTCCATCCCTGAGGATCCTACACTCTGATATCCCCGTCCTAATCATAGGACCCATGACTGTCTATCCCTGAGGATCCTACACTCTGATATCCCCGTCCTAATCATAGGACCTATGACTGTCCATCCCTGAGGATCCTACATTCTGATATCCCCGTCCTAATCATAGGACCCATGACTGTCTATCCCTGAGGATCCTACGCTCTGATATCCCCATCCTAATCATGAGACCCATGACTGTCTATCCCTGAGGATCCTACACTCTGATATCCCCATCCTAATCATAAGACCCATGACTGTCCATCCCTGAGGATCCTACACTCTGATATCCCCATCCTAATCATAAGACCCATGACTGTCTATCCCTGAGGATCCTGCACTCCGATATCCCCGTCCTAGTCATTAGACCATGACTGTCTATCTCTGAGGATCCTACACTCTGATATCCCCGTCCTAATCATAGGACCCATGACTGTCTATCCCTGAGGATCCTACACTCTGATATCCCCGTCCTAATCATGAGACCCATGACTGTCCATCCCTGAGGATCCTACACTCTGATATCCCCATCCTAGTCATAGGACCCATGACTGTCCATTCCTGAGGATCCTACATTCTGATATCCCCGTCCTAATCATAAGACCCATGACTGTCCATCCCTGAGGATCCTACACTCTGATATCCCCATCCTAATCATAAGACCCATGACTGTCTATCCTGAGGATCCTACACTCTGATATCCCCATCCTAATCATAAGACCATGACTGTCTATCCCTGAGGATCCTACACTCTGATATCCCCATCCTAATCATGAGACCATGACTGTCCATTCCCGGGGATCCTACACTCTGATATCCCCGTCCTAATCATAGGACCCATGACTGTCCATCCCTGAGGATCCTACACTCTGATATCCCCATCCTAATCATAAGACCCATGACTGTCCATCCCTGAGGATCCTACACTCTGATATCCCCGTCCTAATCATAGGACCCATGACTGTCCATCCCTGAGGATCCTACACTCTGATATCCCCGTCCTAATCATAGGACCCATGACTGTCCATCCCTGAGGATCCTACGCTCTGATATCCCCGTCCTAATCATAAGACCCATGACTGTCTATCCCTGAGGATCCTACACTCTGATATCCCCATCCTAATCATAAGACCCATGACTGTCCATCCCTGAGGATCCTACACTCTGATATCCCCATCCTAATCATGAGACCCATGACTGTCCATCCCTGAGGATCCTACACTCTGATATCCCCATCCTAATCATGAGACCCATGACTGTCCATCCCTGAGGATCCTACACTCTGATATCCCCGTCCTAATCATAAGACCCATGACTGTCTATCCCTGAGGATCCTACACTCTGATATCCCCGTCCTAATCATAAGACCCATGACTGTCCATTCCCGGGGATCCTACACTCTGATATCCCCGTCCTAATCATAAGACCCATGACTGTCTATCCCTGAGGATCCTACACTCTGATATCCCCGTCCTAATCATAAGACCCATGACTGTCCATTCCCGGGGATCCTACACTCTGATAACCCCGTCCTAATCATAAGACCCATGACTGTCCATCCCTGAGGATCCTACACTCTGATATCCCCGTCCTAATCATAAGACCCATGACTGTCCATCCCTGAGGATCCTACACTCTGATATCCCCATCCTAATCATAAGACCCATGACTGTCCATCCCTGAGGATCCTACACTCTGATATCCCCGTCCTAATCATAGGACCCATGACTGTCCATCCCTGAGGATCCTACACTCTGATATCCCCGTCCTAATCATAGGACCCATGACTGTCCATCCCTGAGGATCCTACGCTCTGATATCCCCGTCCTAATCATAAGACCCATGACTGTCTATCCCTGAGGATCCTACACTCTGATATCCCCATCCTAATCATAAGACCCATGACTGTCCATCCCTGAGGATCCTACACTCTGATATCCCCATCCTAATCATGAGACCCATGACTGTCCATCCCTGAGGATCCTACACTCTGATATCCCCATCCTAATCATGAGACCCATGACTGTCCATCCCTGAGGATCCTACACTCTGATATCCCCGTCCTAATCATAAGACCCATGACTGTCTATCCCTGAGGATCCTACACTCTGATATCCCCGTCCTAATCATAAGACCCATGACTGTCCATTCCCGGGGATCCTACACTCTGATATCCCCGTCCTAATCATAAGACCCATGACTGTCTATCCCTGAGGATCCTACACTCTGATATCCCCGTCCTAATCATAAGACCCATGACTGTCCATTCCCGGGGATCCTACACTCTGATAACCCCGTCCTAATCATAAGACCCATGACTGTCCATCCCTGAGGATCCTACACTCTGATATCCCCGTCCTAATCATAAGACCCATGACTGTCCATCCCTGAGGATCCTACACTCTGATATCCCCGTCCTAATCATAAGACCCATGACTGTCTATCCCTGAGGATCCTACACTCTGATATCCCCGTCCTAATCATAAGACCCATGACTGTCTATCCCTGAGGATCCTACACTCTGATATCCCCGTCCTAATCATAGGACCCATGACTGTCCATCCCTGAGGATCCTACACTCTGATATCCCCATCCTAATCATGAGACTCATGACTGTCCATCTCTGAGGATCCTACACTCTGATATCCCCGTCCTAATCATAAGACCCATGACTGTCTATCCCTGAGGATCCTACACTCTGATATCCCCGTCCTAATCATAAGACCCATGACTGTCCATCTCTGAGGATCCTACACTCTGATATCCCCGTCCTAATCATGAGACCCATGACTGTCTATCCCTGAGGATCCTACACTCTGATATCCCCGTCCTAATCATAAGACCCATGACTGTCTATCCCTGAGGATCCTACACTCTGATATCCCCGTCCTAATCATAAGACCCATGACTGTCCATCCCTGAGGATCCTACACTCTGATATCCCCGTCCTAATCATAGGACCCATGACTGTCCATCCCTGAGGATCCTACACTCTGATATCCCCGTCCTAATCATAAGACCCATGACTGTCCATCCCTGAGGATCCTACACTCTGATATCCCCGTCCTAATCATAAGACCCATGACTGTCCATCCCTGAGGATCCTACACTCTGATATCCCCGTCCTAATCATAAGACCCATGACTGTCCATCCCTGAGGATCCTACACTCTGATATCCCCGTCCTAATCATAAGACCCATGACTGTCTATCCCTGAGGATCCTACACTCTGATATCCCCGTCCTAATCATAAGACCCATGACTGTCCATTCCCGGGGATCCTACACTCTGATATCCCCGTCCTAATCATAAGACCCATGACTGTCCATCCCTGAGGATCCTACACTCTGATATCCCCGTCCTAATCATAAGACCCATGACTGTCCATCCCTGAGGATCCTACACTCTGATATCCCCGTCCTAATCATGAGACCCATGACTGTCTATCCCTGAGGATCCTACACTCTGATATCCCCGTCCTAATCATAAGACCCATGACTGTCTATCCCTGAGGATCCTACACTCTGATATCCCCGTCCTAATCATAAGACCCATGACTGTCCATCCCTGAGGATCCTACACTCTGATATCCCCGTCCTAATCATAGGACCCATGACTGTCCATCCCTGAGGATCCTACACTCTGATATCCCCGTCCTAATCATAAGACCCATGACTGTCCATCCCTGAGGATCCTACACTCTGATATCCCCGTCCTAATCATAGGACCCATGACTGTCCATCCCTGAGGATCCTACACTCTGATATCCCCGTCCTAATCATAGGACCCATGACTGTCCATCCCTGAGGATCCTACACTCTGATATCCCCGTCCTAATCATAGGACCCATGACTGTCCATCCCTGAGGATCCTACACTCTGATATCCCCGTCCTAATCATAGGACCCATGACTGTCCATCCCTGAGGATCCTACACTCTGATATCCCCGTCCTAATCATAAGACCCATGACTGTCCATCCCCGAGGATCCTACACTCTGATATCCCCATCCTAATCATAAGACCCATGACTGTCCATCCCTGAGGATCCTACACTCTGATATCTCTGTCCTACACCACAGTGGTGGGAACCGAATGATCTGCCACCAAATTTGTAGAGGAAGCCCACCCTGGACCTCCATACATATAGTGTCCCTGGTAGGAAATGAACACGGGACTCCAGAGTGACAAGGTCAGACAGCTTATGCCAGCTTACTGTTCAATGGAAGGCTGATCTACCTATTGGATGTTTATGAGTCGGCACAAGCAGAGGTGTGGCAGGGATATTAGGTGTCCTGAGCACAGTGTTTAGATTTGGGTACATCATTTCCAGGGCTCATTATAAGGTCATCGAGAGGAAGGGTGGAGTTAATGTGTAAATGTAAACATGTGGAAGGCTCTTTGTACACAACTAGTGTCAATAAGTGGAATGCTGAGGTTGCATTGCATGGAGGGAAGCTCTGTATTAAGTTGTCAGGAGTAGGGGGTGGGGTCAGCACATCATGTAAGCTCATTATGAGGTCATCGGTTAGAGGGGTGGCGTTAAAACGTGTCATTAGGTGGAGGTCTGGTGTTGGTACTGCATGTGAGAGGGGACTCTGAATGTGGTCATCAGGAAAGACAGCATGTTTGGCGGCTCAGTACAGTATATGAAGTCATGAGTTGGAGCGATTGTCACAGCAGATTCGAGACTCTTTTGATCTCACCAAAGGAATATGGGCAACTCCATAGGCTCCATCTGGACTGATGTGGGCCAGCACATCATGTGGAAGGCTCTGTATGAGGTCATCATTGGAGAATTGGCTTGGCACATCATGTGGAAGGCTCTATATAAGGTCATCATTGGAGAATGGGTTTGGCACATCATGTAGAAGGCTCTATATAAGGTCATCATTGGAGAATGGGTTTGGCACATCATGTGTGAGGCTCTGTATAAGGTCATCATTGGAGAATGGGTTTGGCACATCATGTGGAAGGCTCTGTATAAGGTCATCATTGGAGAATGGGTTTGGCACATCATGTGTAAGGCTCTATATAAGGTCATCATTGGAGAATGGGTTTGGCACATCATGTGGAAGGCTCTATATAAGGTCATCATTGGAGAATGGGTTTGGCACATCATGTGTGAGGCTCTGTATAAGGTCATCATTGGAGAATTGGCTTGGCACATCATGTGTAAGGCTCTATATAAGGTCATCATTGGAGAATGGGTTTGGCACATCATGTGTAAGGCTCTGTATAAGGTCATCATTGGAGAATTGGCTTGGCACATCATGTAGAAGGCTCTGTATAAGGTCATCATTGGAGAATGGGTTTGGTACATCATGTGTGAGGCTCTGTATAAGGTCATCATTGGAGAATTGGCTTGGCACATCATGTAGAAGGCTCTGTATAAGGTCATCATTGGAGAATGGGTTTGGCACATCATGTGTGAGGCTCTGTATAAGGTCATCATTGGAGAATTGGCTTGGCACATCATGTGTAAGGCTCTATATAAGGTCATCATTGGAGAATGGGTTTGGCACATCATGTGGAAGGCTCTGTATAAGGTCATCATTGGAGAATGGGTTTGGCACATCATGTGGAAGGCTCTGTATAAGGTCATCATTGGAGAATGGGTTTGGCACATCATGTAGAAGGCTCTATATGAGGTCATCATTGGAGAATGGGTTTGGCACATCATGTGTGAGGCTCTGTATAAGGTCATCATTGGAGAATGGGTTTGGTACATCATGTGTGAGGCTCTGTATAAGGTCATCATTGGAGAATGGGTTTGGCACATCATGTGTGAGGCTCTGTATAAGGTCATCATTGGAGAATGGGTTTGGCACATCATGTAGAAGGCTCTGTATAAGGTCATCATTGGAGAATGGGTTTGGCACATCATGTGTGAGGCTCTGTATAAGGTCATCATTGGAGAATGGGTTTGGTACATCATGTGTGAGGCTCTGTATAAGGTCATCATTGGAGAATGGGTTTGGCACATCATGTGTGAGGCTCTGTATAAGGTCATCATTGGAGAATGGGTTTGGCACATCATGTGGAAGGCTCTGTATAAGGTCATCATTGGAGAATGGGTTTGGCACATCATGTGGAAGGCTCTGTATAAGGTCATCATTGGAGAATGGGTTTGGCACATCATGTAGAAGGCTCTGTATAAGGTCATCATTGGAGAATGGGTTTGGCACATCATGTGTGAGGCTCTGTATAAGGCCATCATTGGAGAATGGGTTTGGCACATCATGTGGAAGGCTCTGTATAAGGTCATCATTGGAGAATGGGTTTGGCACATCATGTGGAAGGCTCTGTATAAGGTCATCATTGGAGAATGGGTTTGGTACATCATGTGTGAGGCTCTGTATAAGGTCATCATTGGAGAATTGGCTTGGCACATCATGTGGAAGGCTCTGTATAAGGTCATCATTGGAGAATGGGTTTGGTACATCATGTGTGAGGCTCTGTATAAGGTCAGGCAGAGAAGTGGTGTTGGCACAGCATTTGGGTGGTCATCATGGAGGTAGGGTTCAGAACAAGATATTGGAGGCTCTGTATGAGGTGATGGGTGGTATGTCAGGATCTGAGAGGCTCCGTATGAGGCCATCAGTTGGGGTGTTGACTCCTCCCACATTCCGTTTTAACACCCTAACTGATGACCTCATACGGAGCCTCTCAGATGCCATGCTGACCCAACCACCCATCACCTCATACACAGCCTCCAATATCCTGTTCTGAACCCTGCCCCCTTGATGACCACCCAACTGCGGTTCCAACACCACCTCTCTGCCTGACAACATCTTACAGAGCCTCACGCGTGCCATGCTGATCTCATATGAAGCCTCCCACTTTCTTTTCTATGAGGTCATCATGGCGGGGTGGGTTAGCATGGCATGTGCGAGACTCCGTATGATGATATCAGGCAGAGAGGTGGTATTAGAATATCAGGTGGGAGGCCCAGATTGTTGAAGGCTCTGTAAGATGTCAGCCTGGTGGGGGTTTCATCAAGGCATAGGGAAGGCTTTATATGAGGTCATCATGTGGGAGTGGGTCAGCACAGCATTTGGGAGGCTCCATATGAGGTCATCATGCGGGGTTAGGTCAGCACAGCATTTGGGAGGCTCCATATGAGGTCATCATGCGGGAGTGGGTCAGCACAGAATTTGGGAGGCTCCATATGAGGTCATCATGCGGGAGTGGGTCAGCACAGAATTTGGGAGGCTCCATATGAGGTCATCATGCGGGAGTGGGTCAGCACAGAATTTGGGAGGCTCCATATGAGGTCATCATGCGGGAGTGGGTCAGCACAGCATTTGGGAGGCTCCATATGAGGTCATCATGCGGGGTTAGGTCAGCACAGAATTTGGGAGGCTCCATATGAGGTCATCATGTGGGAGTGGGTCAGCACAGCATTTGGGAGGCTCCATATGAGGTCATCATGTGGGAGTGGGTCAGCACAGAATTTGGGAGGCTCCATATGAGGTCATCATGCGGGAGTGGGTGAGCACAGCATTTGGGAGGCTCCATATGAGGTCATCATGTGGGAGTGGGTGAGCACAGCATTTGGGAGGCTCCATATGAGGTCATCATGTGGGAGTGGGTCAGCACAGAATTTGGGAGGCTCCATATGAGGTCATCATGTGGGAGTGGGTGAGCACAGCATTTTGGAAGCTCCATATGAGGTCATCATGTGGGAGTGGGTCAGCACAGAATTTGGGAGGCTCCATATGAGGTCATCATGTGGGAGTGGGTGAGCACAGCATTTTGGAGGCTCCATATGAGGTCATCATGCGGGAGTGGGTGAGCACAGCATTTTGGAGGCTCCATATGAGGTCATCATGTGGGAGTGGGTCAGCACAGAATTTGGGAGGCTCCATATGAGGTCATCATGTGGGAGTGGGTCAGCACAGCATTTGGGAGGCTCCATATGAGGTCATCATGTGGGAGTGGGTCAGCACAGAATTTGGGAGGCTCCATATGAGGTCATCATGTGGGAGTGGGTCAGCACAGAATTTGGGAGGCTCCATATGAGGTCATCATGTGGGAGTGGGTGAGCACAGCATTTTGGAGGCTCCATATGAGGTCATCATGCGAGAGTGGGTGAGCACAGCATTTTGGAAGCTCCATATGAGGTCATCATGTGGGAGTGGGTCAGCACAGAATTTGAGAGGCTCCATATGAGGTCATCATGCGGGAGTGGGTGAGCACAGCATTTGGGAGGCTCCATATGAGGTCATCATGCGGGAGTGGGTCAGCACAGAATTTGGGAGGCTCCATATGAGGTCATCATGCGGGAGTGGGTCAGCACAGAATTTGGGAGGCTCCATATGAGGTCATCATGCGGGAGTGGGTCAGCACAGAATTTGGGAGGCTCCATATGAGGTCATCATGTGGGAGTGGGTCAGCACAGAATTTGGGAGGCTCCATATGAGGTCATCATGTGGGAGTGGGTCAGCACAGAATTTGGGAGGCTCCATATGAGGTCATCATGCGGGGTTAGGTCAGCACAGCATGTGGGAGGCTCCATATGAGGTGGTCATGTGGAGGTGGGTCAGAATTTGGGAGGCTCCATATGAGGTCATCATGTGGGAGTGGGTCAGAATTTGGGAGGCTCCATATGAGGTCATCATGTGGGAGTGGGTCAGCACAGAATTTGGGAGGCTCCATATGAGGTCATCATGTGGGAGTGGGTCAGCACAGAATTTGGGAGGCTCCATATGAGGTCATCATGCGGGAGTGGGTGAGCACAGAATTTGGGAGGCTCCATATGAGGTGGTCATGTGGAGGTGGGTCAGAATTTGGGAGGCTCCATATGAGGTCATCATGTGGGAGTGGGTCAGAATTTGGGAGGCTCCATATGAGGTCATCATGCGGGAGTGGGTGAGCACAGAATTTGGGAGGCTCCATATGAGGTCATCATGTGGGAGTGGGTCAGCACAGAATTTGGGAGGCTCCATATGAGGTCATCATGCGGGAGTGGGTGAGCACAGCATTTGGGAGGCTCCATATGAGGTCATCATGTGGGAGTGGGTCAGCACAGAATTTGGGAGGCTCCATATGAGGTCATCATGCGGGAGTGGGTGAGCACAGCATTTGGGAGGCTCCATATGAGGTCATCATGTGGGAGTGGGTCAGCACAGAATTTGGGAGGCTCCATATGAGGTCATCATGTGGGAGTGGGTGAGCACAGCATTTTGGAAGCTCCATATGAGGTCATCATGCGGGAGTGGGTGAGCACAGAATTTGGGAGGCTCCATATGAGGTCATCATGTGGGAGTGGGTCAGCACAGAATTTGGGAGGCTCCATATGAGGTCATCATGTGGGAGTGGGTCAGCACAGAATTTGAGAGGCTCCATATGAGGTCATCATGCGGGAGTGGGTGAGCACAGCATTTTGGAAGCTCCATATGAGGTCATCATGCGGGAGTGGGTCAGCACAGAATTTGAGAGGCTCCATATGAGGTCATCATGTGGGAGTGGGTGAGTACAGCATTTGGGAGGCTCCATATGAGGTGGTCATGTGGAGGTGGGTCAGAATTTGGGAGGCTCCATATGAGGTCATCATGTGGGAGTGGGTCAGAATTTGGGAGGCTCCATATGAGGTCATCATGTGGGAGTGGGTCAGCACAGAATTTGGGAGGCTCCATATGAGGTCATCATGTGGGAGTGGGTCAGCACAGAATTTGGGAGGCTCCATATGAGGTCATCATGCGGGGTTAGGTCAGCACAGCATGTGGGAGGCTCCATATGAGGTGGTCATGTGGGGGTGGGTCAGAATTTGGGAGGCTCCATATGAGGTCATTATGTGGGAGTGGGTCAGAATTTGGGAGGCTCCATATGAGGTCATCATGTGGGAGTGGGTGAGCACAGCATTTGGGAGGCTCCATATGAGGTCATCATGTGGGAGTGGGTCAGCACAGAATTTGGGAGGCTCCATATGAGGTCATTATGTGGGAGTGGGTCAGAATTTGGGAGGCTCCATATGAGGTCATTATGTGGGAGTGGGTCAGAATTTGGGAGGCTCCATATGAGGTCATCATGTGGGGGTGGGTCAGAATTTGGGAGGCTCCATATGAGGTCATTATGTGGGAGTGGGTCAGAATTTGGGAGGCTCCATATGAGGTCATCATGTGGGAGTGGGTCAGAATTTGGGAGGCTCCATATGAGGTCATCATGTGGGAGTGGGTCAGCTCGGAATGTGACAGGCTCTACCTGAAGACATCAGTTATGGTGCTTGAAGAGCATTTGGGAGGCTCCATTTGAGGCCATACATGGTTGGAGTGTAGAACCAGCAGATGAACGCAGAGTTGCGGAATGTTTGACTCTCATTGGTAGAATGGGATTCTGGATGAGTTCCAGAAGCGGCACATATTTAGCCCTTCAGCATAGATTTCAGCTCTAGTTTTATACTTAAGCAATGGTCGGATCGAGATGGATCTTCTGCTCCATTTTTCATCGATTGCGTGATTATGAAGGAGGAATATTTTGTATTCTGTATGTTGTGCACTCTGGGAATGCTTTGGACCTAATTTTTCATTTATTTTGGGGCGGAGGAGACACCGGTCTGCTGCTCAGCCTGAATACGTTGTCTGATATTGTCCTGTAGGGGGCACACTTTCCACCAACTCTTTGTCCTCGGAGCGCTCTTTCAGTGGTCTCAGTCTATCGACGTTCAGTAGGAAGAGTGATGGGGTCAGTCTGACCCAGAGGTCTTATTCCGTCTGTAGCGGGGAGCAGTGGGGTGACACAGCAACAGGTGAGATGTTGGGATTTGGAGAAAGGAGCTCCACCCTCCTCGCTGATACCTGTACCTTTTACATGTGAATTGATTGTCTGTTCTCACTGGGTCGTGGATTTGTAGGTGTCTCTCCAAGTGATTCTCTCAGTCCAGCTCCAAATTTGGGGGGCACAGCAAGTCCTAAACTAGATCCTCCACCTTCCCCTCATGCCAACCGCAAGAAGCACCGCAGGAAAAAGAGCAGTGGCCCACAGCTTCCTGAGGGGGCCCCCACTACGGGAGAGGGTAATATGCTGAATGACGAGGATGGAGTCTCTGGGGAGAGGGTTCTGCATCATTGGAGCTTAGTTTGTGTTGACAAAGTAGGAAGAAGGATTACACCGGGATTGAGAACAGGGGGGTGACTGCTGGGGACGGGGGTAGAGGGGCATTACCATGGGAGGGGTGACTGCTGGGACGGGAGTAGAGGGGCATTACCATGGGAGGGGTGACTGCTGGGACGGGAGTAGAGGGGCATTACCATGGGAGGTGTGACTGCTGGGACGGGGGTAGAGGGGCATTACCATGGGAGGTGTGACTGCTGGGACGGGGGTAGAGGGGCATTACCATGGGAGGTGTGACTGCTGGGACGGGAGTAGAGGGGCATTACCATGGGAGGTGTGACTGCTGGGACGGGAGTAGAGGGGCATTACCATGAGAGGTGTGACTGCTGGGACGGGAGTAGAGGGGCATTACCATGGGAGGTGTGACTGCTGGGACGGGAGTAGAGGGGCATTACCATGGGAGGTGTGACTGCTGGGACGGGGGTAGAGGGGCATTACCATGGGAGGTGTGACTGCTGGGACGGGAGTAGAGGGGCATTACCATGGGAGGTGTGACTGCTGGGACGGGGGTAGAGGGGCATTACCATGGGAGGTGTGACTGCTGGGACGGGAGTAGAGGGGCATTACCATGGGAGGTGTGACTGCTGGGACGGGAGTAGAGGGGCATTACCATGGGAGGTGTGACTGCTCGGACGGGGGTAGAGGGGCATTACCATGGGAGGTGTGACTGCTGGGACGGGGGTAGAGGGGCATTACCATGGGAGGTGTGACTGCTGGGACGGGGGTAGAGAGGCATTACCATGGGAGGTGTGACTGCTGGGACGGGGGTAGAGGGGCATTACCATGGGAGGTGTGACTGCTGAGACGGGGGTAGAGGGGCATTACCATGGGAGGTGTGACTGCTGGGACAGGGGTAGAGGGGCATTACCATGGGAGGTGTGACTGCTGGGACGGGGGTAGAGGGGCATTACCATGGGAGGTGTGACTGCTCGGACGGGGGTAGAGGGGCATTACCATGGGAGGTGTGACTGCTGGGACGGGGGTAGAGGGGCATTACCATGGGAGGTGTGACTGCTGGGACAGGAGTAGACGGGCATTACCATGGGAGGTGTGACTGCTGGGACGGGGGTAGAGAGGCATTACCATGGGAGGTGTGACTGCTGGGACGGGGGTAGAGGGGCATTACCATGGGAGGTGTGACTGCTGGGACGGGGGTAGAGGGGCATTACCATGGGAGGTGTGACTGCTGGGACGGGGGTAGACGGGCATTACCATGGGAGGTGTGACTGCTGGGACGGGAGTAGAGGGGCATTACCATGAGAGGTGTGACTGCTGGGACGGGGGTAGAGGGGCATTACCATGAGAGGTGTGACTGCTGGGACGGGGGTAGAGGGGCATTACCATGGGAGGTGTGACTGCTGGGACGGGAGTAGAGGGGCATTACCATGGGAGGTGTGACTGCTGGGACGGGGGTAGAGGGGCATTACCATGGGAGGTGTGACTGCTGGGACGGGAGTAGAGGGGCATTACCATGGGAGGTGTGACTGCTGGGACGGGAGTAGAGGGGCATTACCATGGGAGGTGTGACTGCTGGGACGGGAGTAGAGGGGCATTACCATGGGAGGTGTGACTGCTGGGACGGGGGTAGAGGGGCATTACCATGGGAGGTGTGACTGCTGGGACGGGAGTAGAGGGGCATTACCATGGGAGGTGTGACTGCTGGGACGGGAGTAGAGGGGCATTACCATGGGAGGTGTGACTGCTGGGACGGGAGTAGAGGGGCATTACCATGGGAGGTGTGACTGCTGGGACGGGGGTAGAGGGGCATTACCATGGGAGGTGTGACTGCTGGGACGGGGGTAGAGGGGCATTACCATGGGAGGTGTGACTGCTGGGACGGGGGTAGAGGGGCATTACCATGGGAGGTGTGACTGCTGGGACGGGGGTAGAGGGGCATTACCATGGGAGGTGTGACTGCTGGGACGGGGGTAGAGGGGCATTACCATGGGAGGTGTGACTGCTGGGACGGGGGTAGAGGGGCATTACCATGGGAGGTGTGACTGCTGGGACGGGGGTAGACGGGCATTACCATGGGAGGTGTGACTGCTGGGACGGGAGTAGAGGGGCATTACCATGAGAGGTGTGACTGCTGGGACGGGGGTAGAGGGGCATTACCATGAGAGGTGTGACTGCTGGGACGGGGGTAGAGGGGCATTACCATGGGAGGTGTGACTGCTGGGACGGGAGTAGAGGGGCATTACCATGGGAGGTGTGACTGCTGGGACGGGGGTAGAGGGGCATTACCATGGGAGGTGTGACTGCTGGGACGGGAGTAGAGGGGCATTACCATGGGAGGTGTGACTGCTGGGACGGGGGTAGAGGGGCATTACCATGGGAGGTGTGACTGCTGGGACGGGAGTAGAGGGGCATTACCATGGGAGGTGTGACTGCTGGGACGGGAGTAGAGGGGCATTACCATGGGAGGTGTGACTGCTGGGACGGGAGTAGAGGGGCATTACCATGGGAGGTGTGACTGCTGGGACGGGGGTAGAGGGGCATTACCATGGGAGGTGTGACTGCTGGGACGGGGGTAGAGGGGCATTACCATGGGAGGTGTGACTGCTGGGACGGGGGTAGAGGGGCATTACCATGGGAGGTGTGACTGCTGGGACGGGGGTAGAGGGGCATTACCATGGGAGGTGTGACTGCTGGGACGGGGGTAGAGGGGCATTACCATGGGAGGTGTGACTGCTGGGACGGGGGTAGAGGGGCATTACCATGGGAGGTGTGACTGCTGGGACGGGGGTAGAGGGGCATTACCATGGGAGGTGTGACTGCTGGGACGGGAGTAGAGGGGCATTACCATGGGAGGTGTGACTGCTGGGACGGGGGTAGAGGGGCATTACCATGGGAGGTGTGACTGCTGGGACGGGGGTAGAGGGGCATTACCATGGGAGGTGTGACTGCTGGGACGGGAGTAGAGGGGCATTACCATGGGAGGTGTGACTGCTGGGACGGGAGTAGAGGGGCATTACCATGGGAGGTGTGACTGCTGGGACGGGGGTAGAGGGGCATTACCATGGGAGGTGTGACTGCTGGGACGGGGGTAGAGGGGCATTACCATGGGAGGTGTGACTGCTGGGACGGGGGTAGAGGGGCATTACCATGGGAGGTGTGACTGCTGGGACGGGAGTAGAGGGGCATTACCATGGGAGGTGTGACTGCTGGGACGGGAGTAGAGGGGCATTACCATGGGAGGTGTGACTGCTGGGACAGGAGTAGAGGGGCATTACCATGGGAGGTGTGACTGCTGGGACGGGAGTAGAGGGGCATTACCATGGGAGGTGTGACTGCTGGGACGGGAGTAGAGGGGCATTACCATGGGAGGTGTGACTGCTGGGACGGGAGTAGAGGGGCATTACCATGGGAGGTGTGACTGCTGGGACAGGAGTAGAGGGGCATTACCATGGGAGGTGTGACTGCTGGGACGGGGGTAGAGGGGCATTACCATGGGAGGTGTGACTGCTGGGACGGGGGTAGACGGGCATTACCATGGGAGGTGTGACTGCTGGGACGGGGGTAGAGGGGCATTACCATGGGAGGTGTGACTGCTGGGACGGGGGTAGAGGGGCATTACCATGGGAGGTGTGACTGCTGGGACGGGGGTAGAGAGGCATTACCATGGGAGGTGTGACTGCTGGGACAGGAGTAGAGGGGCATTACCATGGGAGGTGTGACTGCTGGGACGGGGGTAGACGGGCATTACCATGGGAGGTGTGACTGCTCGGACGGGGGTAGAGGGGCATTACCATGGGAGGTGTGACTGCTGGGACGGGGGTAGAGGGGCATTACCATGGGAGGTGTGACTGCTGGGACGGGGGTAGAGGGGCATTACCATGGGAGGTGTGACTGCTCGGACGGGGGTAGAGGGGCATTACCATGGGAGGTGTGACTGCTGGGACGGGGGTAGAGGGGCATTACCATGGGAGGTGTGACTGCTGGGACGGGGGTAGAGGGGCATTACCATGGGAGGTGTGACTGCTGGGACGGGGGTAGAGGGGCATTACCATGGGAGGTGTGACTGCTCGGACGGGGGTAGAGGGGCATTACCATGGGAGGTGTGACTGCTGGGACGGGAGTAGAGGGGCATTACCATGGGAGGTGTGACTGCTGGGACGGGGGTAGAGAGGCATTACCATGGGAGGTGTGACTGCTGGGACGGGGGTAGAGGGGCATTACCATGGGAGGTGTGACTGCTGGGACGGGAGTAGAGGGGCATTACCATGGGAGGTGTGACTGCTGGGACGGGGGTAGAGAGGCATTACCATGGGAGGTGTGACTGCTGGGACGGGGGTAGAGGGGCATTACCATGGGAGGTGTGACTGCTGGGACGGGAGTAGAGGGGCATTACCATGGGAGGTGTGACTGCTGGGACGGGGGTAGAGAGGCATTACCATGGGAGGTGTGACTGCTGGGACGGGGGTAGAGGGGCATTACCATGGGAGGTGTGACTGCTGGGACGGGGGTAGACGGGCATTACCATGGGAGGTGTGACTGCTGGGACGGGAGTAGAGGGGCATTACCATGGGAGGTGTGACTGCTGGGACGGGGGTAGAGGGGCATTACCATGGGAGGTGTGACTGCTGGGACGGGGGTAGAGGGGCATTACCATGGGAGGTGTGACTGCTGGGACGGGAGTAGAGGGGCATTACCATGGGAGGTGTGACTGCTGGGACGGGGGTAGAGGGGCATTACCATGGGAGGTGTGACTGCTGGGACGGGGGTAGACGGGCATTACCATGGGAGGTGTGACTGCTGGGACGGGGGTAGAGGGGCATTACCATGGGAGGTGTGACTGCTGGGACGGGGGTAGACGGGCATTACCATGGGAGGTGTGACTGCTGGGACGGGGGTAGAGGGGCATTACCATGGGAGGTGTGACTGCTGGGACGGGGGTAGAGGGGCATTACCATGGGAGGTGTGACTGCTGGGAAGGGGGTAGAGGGGCATTACCATGGGAGGTGTGACTGCTGGGACGGGGGTAGAGGGGCATTACCATGGGAGGTGTGACTGCTGGGACGGGGGTAAAAGGGCATTACCATGGGAGGTGTGACTGCTGGGACGGGGGTAAAAGGGCATTACCATGGGAGGTGTGACTGCTGGGACGGGGGTAAAAGGGCATTACCATGGGGGTGTGACTGTTGGGAAGGGGATAGAGGGGCATTACCATGGGAGGTGTGACTGCTGGGACGGGGGTAAAAGGGCATTACCATGGGAGGTGTGACTGCTGGGACGGGGGTAGAGGGGCATTACCATGGGAGGTGTGACTGCTGGGACGGGGGTAGAGGGGCATTACCATGGGAGGGGTGACTGCTGGGACGGGGGTAGAGAGGCATTACCATGGGAGGTGTGACTGCTGGGACGGGGGTAGAGAGGCATTACCATGGGAGGTGTGACTGCTGGGACGGGGGTAGAGAGGCATTACCATGGGAGGTGTGACTGCTGGGACGGGGGTAGAGGGGCATTACCATGGGAGGTGTGACTGCTGGGACGGGGGTAGAGAGGCATTACCATGGGAGGTGTGACTGCTGGGACGGGGGTAGAGGGGCATTACCATGGGAGGTGTGACTGCTCGGACGGGGGTAGAGGGGCATTACCATGGGAGGTGTGACTGCTGGGACGGGGGTAGAGGGGCATTACCATGGGAGGTGTGACTGCTCGGACGGGGGTAGAGGGGCATTACCATGGGAGGTGTGACTGCTGGGACAGGAGTAGAGGGGCATTACCATGGGAGGTGTGACTGCTCGGACGGGGGTAGAGGGGCATTACCATGGGAGGTGTGACTGCTCGGACGGGGGTAGAGGGGCATTACCATGGGAGGTGTGACTGCTGGGACGGGGGTAGAGGGGCATTACCATGGGAGGTGTGACTGCTCGGACGGGGGTAGAGGGGCATTACCATGGGAGGTGTGACTGCTGGGACGGGGGTAGAAGGGCATTACCATGGGAGGTGTGACTGCTGGGACGGGGGTAGAGAGGCATTACCATGGGAGGTGTGACTGCTGGGACAGGAGTAGAGGGGCATTACCATGGGAGGTGTGACTGCTGGGACGGGGGTAGAGGGGCATTACCATGGGAGGTGTGACTGCTGGGACGGGGGTAGAGGGGCATTACCATGGGAGGTGTGACTGCTGGGACGGGAGTAGAGGGGCATTACCATGGGAGGTGTGACTGCTGGGACGGGGGTAGAGGGGCATTACCATGGAAGGTGTGACTGCTGGGACGGGGGTAGAGGGGCATTACCATGGGAGGTGTGACTGCTGGGACGGGAGTAGAGGGGCATTACCATGGGAGGTGTGACTGCTGGGACGGGGGTAGAGGGGCATTACCATGGGAGGTGTGACTGCTGGGACGGGAGTAGAGGGGCATTACCATGGGAGGGGTGACTCCTGGGACGGGAGTAGAGGGGCATTACCATGGGAGGTGTGACTGCTGGGACGGGGTTAGAGGGGCATTACCATGGGAGGTGTGACTGCTGGGACGGGGGTAGAGGGGCATTACCATGGGAGGTGTGACTGCTGGGACGGGGGTAGAGGGGCATTACCATGGGAGGTGTGACTGCTGGGACGGGAGTAGAGGGGCATTACCATGGGAGGTGTGACTGCTGGGACGGGGTTAGAGGGGCATTACCATGGGAGGTGTGACTGCTGGGACGGGAGTAGAGGGGCATTACCATGGGAGGTGTGACTGCTGGGACGGGGGTAGAGGGGCATTACCATGGGAGGGGTGACTGCTGGGACGGGAGTAGAGGGGCATTACCATGGGAGGTGTGACTGCTGGGACGGGGGTAGAGGGGCATTGCCATGGGAGGTGTGACTGCTGGGACGGGGGTAAAAGGGCATTACCATGGGAGGTGTGACTGCTGGGACGGGGGTAGAGGGGCATTACCATGGGAGGTGTGACTGCTGGGACGGGGGTAGAGGGGCATTACCATGGGAGGGGTGACTGCTGGGACGGGAGTAGAGGGGCATTACCATGGGAGGTGTGACTGCTGGGACGGGGGTAGAGGGGCATTACCATGGGAGGTGTGACTGCTGGGACGGGGGTAGAGGGGCATTACCATGGGAGGTGTGACTGCTGGGACGGGAGTAGAGGGGCATTACCATGGGAGGTGTGACTGCTGGGACGGGGGTAGAGGGGCATTACCATGGGAGGGGTGACTGCTGGGACGGGGGTAGAGGGGCATTACCATGGGAGGTGTGACTGCTGGGACGGGGGTAGAGGGGCATTACCATGGGAGGTGTGACTGCTGGGACGGGGGTAGAGGGGCATTACCATGGGAGGTGTGACTGCTGGGACGGGGGTAGAGGGGCATTACCATGGGAGGTGTGACTGCTCGGACGGGGGTAGAGGGGCATTACCATGGGAGGTGTGACTGCTGGGACAGGAGTAGAGGGGCATTACCATGGGAGGTGTGACTGCTCGGACGGGGGTAGAGGGGCATTACCATGGGAGGTGTGACTGCTCGGACGGGGGTAGAGGGGCATTACCATGGGAGGTGTGACTGCTGGGACGGGGGTAGAGGGGCATTACCATGGGAGGTGTGACTGCTCGGACGGGGGTAGAGGGGCATTACCATGGGAGGTGTGACTGCTGGGACGGGGGTAGAAGGGCATTACCATGGGAGGTGTGACTGCTGGGACGGGGGTAGAGAGGCATTACCATGGGAGGTGTGACTGCTGGGACAGGAGTAGAGGGGCATTACCATGGGAGGTGTGACTGCTGGGACGGGGGTAGAGGGGCATTACCATGGGAGGTGTGACTGCTGGGACGGGGGTAGAGGGGCATTACCATGGGAGGTGTGACTGCTGGGACGGGGGTAGAGGGGCATTACCATGGAAGGTGTGACTGCTGGGACGGGGGTAGAGGGGCATTACCATGGGAGGTGTGACTGCTGGGACGGGAGTAGAGGGGCATTACCATGGGAGGTGTGACTGCTGGGACGGGGGTAGAGGGGCATTACCATGGGAGGTGTGACTGCTGGGACGGGGGTAGAGGGGCATTACCATGGGAGGTGTGACTGCTGGGACGGGGGTAGAGGGGCATTACCATGGGAGGTGTGACTGCTGGGACGGGAGTAGAGGGGCATTACCATGGGAGGTGTGACTGCTGGGACGGGGTTAGAGGGGCATTACCATGGGAGGTGTGACTGCTGGGACGGGGGTAGAGGGGCATTACCATGGGAGGGGTGACTGCTGGGACGGGAGTAGAGGGGCATTACCATGGGAGGTGTGACTGCTGGGACGGGGGTAGAGGGGCATTACCATGGGAGGTGTGACTGCTGGGACGGGGGTAGAGGGGCATTACCATGGGAGGTGTGACTGCTGGGACGGGGGTAGAGGGGCATTACCATGGGAGGTGTGACTGCTGGGACGGGAGTAGAGGGGCATTACCATGGGAGGTGTGACTGCTGGGACGGGGGTAGAGGGGCATTACCATGGGAGGTGTGACTGCTCGGACGGGAGTAGAGGGGCATTACCATGGGAGGTGTGACTGCTGGGACGGGGGTAGACGGGCATTACCATGGGAGGTGTGACTGCTGGGACGGGGGTAGAGGGGCATTACCATGGGAGGTGTGACTGCTGGGACGGGGGTAGAGGGGCATTACCATGGGAGGTGTGACTGCTGGGACGGGGGTAGAGGGGCATTACCATGGGAGGTGTGACTGCTGGGACGGGGGTAGACGGGCATTACCATGGGAGGTGTGACTGCTGGGACGGGGGTAGAGGGGCATTACCATGGGAGGTGTGACTGCTGGGACGGGGATAGAGGGGCATTACCATGGGAGGTGTGACTGCTGGGACGGGGGTAAAAGGGCATTACCATGGGAGGTGTGACTGCTGGGACGGGGGTAGAGGGGCATTACCATGGGAGGTGTGACTGCTGGGACGGGGGTAGAGGGGCATTACCATGGGAGGTGTGACTGCTGGGACGGGGATAGAGGGGCATTACCATGGGAGGTGTGACTGCTGGGACGGGGGTAAAAGGGCATTACCATGGGAGGTGTGACTGCTGGGACGGGAGTAGAGGGGCATTACCATGGGAGGTGTGACTGCTGGGACGGGGGTAGAGGGGCATTACCATGGGAGGTGTGACTGCTGGGACGGGGGTAGAGGGGCATTACCATGGGAGGTGTGACTGCTGGGACGGGGGTAGAGGGGCATTACCATGGGAGGTGTGACTGCTGGGACGGGGGTAGAGTGGCATTACCATGGGAGGTGTGACTGCTGGGACGGGGGTAGACGGGCATTACCATGGGAGGTGTGACTGCTGGGACGGGGGTAGAGGGGCATTACCATGGGAGGTGTGACTGCTGGGACGGGGGTAGAGGGGCATTACCATGGGAGGTGTGACTGCTGGGACGGGGGTAGAGGGGCATTACCATGGGAGGTGTGACTGCTGGGACGGGGGTAGAGGGGCATTACCATGGGAGGTGTGACTGCTGGGACGGGGGTAAAAGGGCATTACCATGGGAGGTGTGACTGCTGGGACGGGGGTAAAAGGGCATTACCATGGGGGTGTGACTGTTGGGAAGGGGATAGAGGGGCATTACCATGGGAGGTGTGACTGCTGGGACGGGGGTAGACGGGCATTACCATGGGAGGTGTGACTGCTGGGACGGGGGTAGAGGGGCATTACCATGGGAGGTGTGACTGCTGGGACGGGGGTAGAGGGGCATTACCATGGGAGGTGTGACTGCTGGGACGGGGGTAAAAGGGCATTACCATGGGAGGTGTGACTGCTGGGACGGGGGTAAAAGGGCATTACCATGGGGGTGTGACTGCTGGGACGGGGGTAAAAGGGCATTACCATGGGAGGTGTGACTGTTGGGAAGGGGATAGAGGGGCATTACCATGGGGGTGTGACTGTTGGGAAGGGGATAGAGGGGCATTACCATGGGGGTGTGACTGTTGGGAAGGGGATAGAGGGGCATTACCATGGGAGGTGTGACTGCTGGGACGGGGGTAAAAGGGCATTACCATGGGGGTGTGACTGTTGGGAAGGGGATAGAGGGGCATTACCATGGGAGGTGTGACTGTTGGGAAGGGGATAGAGGGGCATTACCATGGGGGTGTGACTGTTGGGAAGGGGATAGAGGGGCATTACCATGGGGGTGTGACTGTTGGGAAGGGGATAGAGGGGCATTACCATGGGGGTGTGACTGTTGGGAAGGGGATAGAGGGGCATTACCATGGGGGTGTGACTGTTGGGAAGGGGATAGAGGGGCATTACCATGGGGGTGTGACTCTTGGGAAGGGGATAGAGGGGCATTACCATGGGGTTACTAGGCAGGGCTGTATGAAGTCTGTAGTAATTTGGAGTCTTGTGATGAGCTGTCCACACTACAGATCATCTTTTTTTTTTTGGTGATGGGGCCATGGTCCAGTTCCATCTTTGTTGCAGAATGTGAGAGTGCAGGAGTCATCATTCATGGGGTTGGGGGATATCACCTCACCGAAGGGACAGATATACACAGGGGCGAGGAAGGGAGATAGAATTAGTCCCCCCAATGTTCTGAGCTGTAATCTGTCTCTCTCTGCTTCAGAACCAGAAGAATCGTACGGCTTTGTGATCGTGTCTTTAACCAGTCAGAGTTGGCACTTTGAAGCTTCGGTGTATGAAGATCGGGAACTTTGGGTTCAGGCCATCGAAAGTCAAATCCTGGCCAGTCTGCAGAGCTGTGAGAGCACCAAGAATAAGGTGTGGTAACCGTGTTCTGTATCCGGTGATGTCCTGTCAATGTGGAATGCTCACTGACCTTCACTTCTCCTGGCCCTCGCCCTACCCACCATCAATCCCTCTGCTCTCATTACAGACACGGCTCGGCAGTCAGAGCGACGCTCTCGCCATTCAGTCTATCCGGAGTGTGAGGGGGAACAGCTTGTGTGTAGATTGTGACACTCCCAGTGAGTACCCGCCTGTCCACTCTGTCCATCACGCCTTTTCCAATGTATGTCCTTGGTGATGTCCATCCTCACTCCTCCCTGATTATGTTGTGTAGACACCAGAGACTGGCCTACCAAACTTCACTGTCCATCCTGATAAGATAAGGTCACCAATGACCAGTTATGGGACCAGAGTTTGCCTAATTGTTCATTTATTGATTTACTTCCTATCGTGTTTTTCATTTTTCAGATCCGGACTGGGCCAGCTTAAACCTTGGAGCTTTGATGTGTATAGAGTGCTCGGGAATTCACCGCAACCTTGGGACACATCTCTCTCGTGTGCGCTCTCTCGATTTGGATGACTGGCCGGTTGAACTTACTATGGTCATGATGGCCATTGGGAATAGTCTGGCCAATGCTGTGTGGGAGCACTGTACAGAGGGGTACAGCAAGCCGACTCCGGAGAGCTCCAGGTGAGTTCTGAGAGACGGAATGAGGTGCTAAAAGTGAGATCACCCTCGTCCCTGCGATTCCTTCACTCAGTCTCGCTCTCTCTGCTCTCTAGCTGAGATTCCCACCACTTTGTGACAAGAACGTGTCTAGTTTTAGTAAGTTGTAGTAGTCACAATCCATCCTACACTAATAAGTGGCCAGAAGTTCCTGCACTCTTCAGAGGTCTATCCAGCTGATGGGTTGACATTGATCCTTTCTCCTCACTCCCCCGTGATGTACCAGTTTTGCTGAAAAGTTTGCCTCCCCCAGCATAAATGGTGAAATTTTGGCATTGATGTTGAAAATCTGACTGATCGTGCCAAAAAAACTGTCTCTTATTTTTGGATAGTGATGATATGTATGAAGGCATTTATTGTCGCAGAGATGTGTGGCTCCTTTTTAAATCCTATTGATGCCAAAAATCCTCTAAATGTTCCTAATGAAGAGTTTCCATCCCCCGGAATGTTTGGCCTTGGTACAGACACACAAGGTGATACGCACACAGGAGGGTCATTTCCTACATCTATGGTGTCTAAATAGAAATAGTCAGTGCGTTTGTTATCTCTCGCATGGATGCACTGAGCAGGCTAGATACTTTGTAGCTAGGTAATGGAACTTTATAAAGATGGAAAACAATATAAAAAGATAGCAAAAGCCTTGAATTTACCAGTCAGTACTGTTCAGTCACGTAACAAGTGGAAAATTTAGGGATCTCTTGATGCCAAGCCAAAGTCAGGTAGATCAAGAAAGATTGCAGCCACAACTGCCAGAAGAATAGTTTGCAATGCAAAGAAAAACCTACAGGTAACCTCAGGAGAAATACAGGCTGCGCTGCAAAAAGACAGTGTGATTGTTTCAAGGAGCCCAATCTGACGATACTTGACCAAAAGTGAGCTGCATGGTGGAGTTACCAGAAAGAAGCCTTTACTGGGCCAATGCCACAAAAAAAGCCTGGTTACAATATGGCCGACAACACCTTGACACGCCTCCCAGCTTCTGGCACTCTGTAATCTGGAGTGACGAGACTAAAATAGAGCTTTATGGTCACAACCATATCGCTATGTTTGGAGAGGAAGAATCCTATCCCCACTGTGAAGCAGGACAATGACACAAAGCCAAGCTGACCCTCCAGCATGACAATGACCTGAAGCACAAGGCCAAGCTGACCCTCCAGCAGAACAATGACCCAAAGCACAAGGCCAAGCTGACCCTCCAGCAGGACAATGATCCAAAGCACAAGGCCAAGCTGACCCTCCAGCATGACAATAACCTGAAGCACGAGGCCAAGCTGCCTTTCCAGCAGGACAATGACCTGAAGCACAAGGCCAAGCTGACCCTCCAGCAGGACAATGATCCAAAGCACAAGGCCAAGCTGACCCTCCAGCAGGACAATGATCCAAAGCACAAGGCCAAGCTGACCCTCCAGCATGACAATGACCTGAAGCACAAGGCCAAGCTGACCCTCCAGCATGACAATAACCTGAAGCACAAGGCCAAGCTGACCCTCCAGCATGACAATAACCTGAAGCACGAGGCCAAGCTGCCTTTCCAGCAGGACAATGACCTGAAGCACAAGGCCAAGCTGACCCTCCAGCGTGATAATGGTTCGAAGCACAAGGCCAAGCTGACCCTCCAGTGGTTACAGAAAGGTAAAAGTTATGGAGTGCCTGTCTCCTGACCTCCATATCATCGAGCCGCTCTGGGGAGATCTCATACAAGGCCACCAAAAACTTTCCATGATCTGGAGACATTGTGCCAAGACCAATGGGCAGCTCTACCACCTGCAATAATTCCTCCTAGACAACTATTACAGAGGACTGACAGCTGTCATTAATGCTACAGGGGGCAATACACAGGGTTAGGAACTAAGGGGAGGCATACTTCTGAACAGGGGGCATTTCATTGGTTTACTTTTTGCCATGTTTTGTTTTATGATGGGGCTGTTTTCACCTCCAGTTACAGAATAGAAATCCCATAAAAAATACATAGCACAACTGTCCTTGCACCATGCACTGCTATTATTCAGTGAAGTTCCCCAGCTTGCTGTCAAGGTCCATTCATAGGTTTTTGTGTTCTGTTGCTCTTCAGGGAAGAAAAGGAGCGGTGGATCCGTGCCAAGTATGAGCAGAAGCTTTTCCTGTGCCCCCTGCCAGCCTCTGACGTACCCCTGGGACAGCAGCTCCTACGAGCCGTGGTAGAGGATGATTTGCGGATGGTGGTGACGTTGCTCGCTCACGGTACAAAGGAGGAGGTGAACGAAACGTACGGAGATGGCGATGGGCGCTCAGCACTTCATCTCTCAGCAGCAATGGCCAACGTTGTGTGCACACAGCTTCTCATCTGGGTAAGAGGAAGGAAGATCTGGGGTTGGGTTTCCTCTCAGATATTACGTATACTAACGCGTTTCTCTCTTGTCTCTTTAGTATGGCGTGGATGTGAAGTGCTGTGATGCTCGCAGTCTCACTCCGCTTTCATACGCTCGTCGAGCTGGCAGCACGGAGTGCACGGATATTCTCCTCCAGTATGGCTGCCCCAGTGACAGTTCAAGCCCTGCTCTGTAACCCCCGAGGACTCACGTGACACGACTCAGCGTTCCTGCTGGTGACCTGGCTCTGGCAGCCATTTTTTATTTTGTTTTATTATTGATTCTCAGGATTCTGGACTATACCTCCGTGTCCCTGTGCTGACCCTCCATCACATGTTCTTGCTGCTCATTGTTGTACGTGTCAGTCCTGCGGAGCAGCGTATGTAACACTAGTACAATCCCTATCTAGCGGCATTATTCAATGTATTCATAAAACAGACTGTGCACAGGCTTCAATGCTGGGTGTGCAAGAGACGGTTCATAAGGAGAAATATGGAACATCAGTTATTAACAGTGTTAAGGTACAAGAAGGTACGTCCTGCTGATGGTGTTCCCGGAATGCACAACGCTGTCTGCTACTTGAAACATGTAATGTATAGAGTGTTAGTATCTTCATCACCTTTACATTTCTGAATATATCAATTTTCATGGTACCGATAGTTGGATCTGTTTGCTGGTCTCCTGTATCTCTATAGATATGTATATATGTATTATATGTATAAGACTGTTGGCTGGATAACACTTTGTGGGGATAAATGAAGCAATTTGTGTTTACATACATAATAGTATTCGGTATTGTATATTTACTTGACGCACATCTTCTCTAAACTGGAAGAAGGTGCCGTAACCTTGACTTGACTCGCAGGTTATCTTCTACATTAAACCTGAAGACATGTATACAGTAGTAGGCCTTGATTAGCAGATCTCCAGGACCTGGGGGGGTTCCTAGGTCTGATATTTAGAAGGTCTGTGTGAGGATCTGATACTTTCCTTGAATGTTTAATGACTGCCTCCAGAATTCTTCATTATCTCACAAATCCATGAGCTCCTTTAGTATTGGGGAAGTGGGTCTTGGACAGCCAGTAAGTTGGAGCTCCTGGACAAATGCTACATCGAGTGAGGGATTTATTGAATTAGAGAGGGATCATGGATAGACTTCCTGGTCTGGTGGTAGACACTGTATGACAGACGGATTAGAGGATAATGTAACACAAACTTTCTGGTCAGGAGGTAGACATTGGGTGGCAGACCTTCCGAATTAGTGTTACATGTTGAGGGACAGATAACCTGGTCTGGAGGTAGACCTAAAAAGACAGATCACCTGGATTAGAGGAAAATGTAGGACAAACATCCTGATTAGGTGGTAGACCTTGTGGGACAGACCTCTTGAACTAGTGGTACATGTCAAGGGACAACAACCTGGTTAGGAAGTAGACATCGAAGGAAGAACCTCCTGGACTATAGGTAGATGTTGAGTGACTTGGTTTAGAGGTACACAATGTGAGACAAACCTCCTGTATTAGTGGTACATGTAGACAACCTGGTCTAGAGGTAGACCTATAAAGACAGGCCTGGATTACAGGAAAATGTTGCAGGACAAGCCTGGTCTGGTGGTAGACATTGTGGGACAGACCTCCTGGACTAGTGGTACATGTCAAGGGACAGATTACCTGGTCTAGAGGTAGACCTTGTCGAGGGACAACCAACCTGGTTAGGCAGTAGACATTGAAGGAAGAACCTCCTGGACTAGAGGTAAATGTGGAGTGAGTGACAAACTTCTTGGTTTAATACAGACCTGTATTAGTGGTACATGTCGAGGGACCGATAACCTGGTCTGGAGGTAGACATAAAAAAACAGACCTGGATTAGAGGAAAATGTTCTGGTCAGGTGGTAGATATTGTGGGAAAGACCTCCTGGACTAGTGTGCATGTCAAGGGATAGGCAACTTGGTCAGGAAATAGATATTGAAGGAAGAATCTCCTGGACTAGAGGTAGTTGTTGAGTGACAACCTTCTTGGTCTGCAGGTAGACATTTAAGGACAGATTTCCTGGAGTAGAGGTACATGATGATGGACAAAATATGAAAGCTGAAGCTCCTGATCAATGGACTCAAGCTGAAGGGGAAGAATTGAAAATAAATTATCATGTTCATGGACTGTAGGCAGAAGGAGTTCTGTAGAAAAAGAGACACAGAATGGGTGACATGTGAGGGATAAAGCAGAAGTAAACTGAGACCTTCTCGGGTTACCGGGATAACAACAACGAATTGTGCCCAACACAACATAGCCATTGGAGCGTTCAGGTGAGGTGTGGACAGAGTAGACATGTAGATGATTCATTGGTGAATGGAATTTAAGTTTTCATAGAGTAATGATCCAATCTGCTGGTCAGAGAGGACAGGGTAGATTCTGTATACAAGACATCTGGAGTAATGGTCAGATTGGGGTTCTGTATAGTTTCTGATATAATGGCCAGGTTGTGTAGTATTGTATATAAGATATCTGGGGCAATGGTCAGATTGGGGTTCTGTATATCTGGGGTAATGGTCATGTTGGGGTTCTGTATATCTGGGGTAATGGTCAGGTTGAGGTTCTGTATATCTGGGGTAATGGTCAGGTTGGGGTACTGTATATCTGGGGTAATGGTCAGGCTGGGGTTCTGTATATCTGGGGTAATGGTCAGGTTGAGGTTCTGTATATCTGGGGTAATGGTCATGTTGGGGTTCTGTATATTTGGGGTAATGGTCATGTTGGGGTTCTGTATATCTGGGGTAATGGTCAGGTTGAGGTTCTGTATATCTGGGGTAATGGTCATGTTGGGGTTCTGTATATTTGGGGTAATGGTCAGGCTGGGGTTCTGTATATCTGGGGTAATGGTCAGGTTGGGGTACTGTATATCTGGGGTAAGGGTCAGGCTGGGGTTCTGTATATCTGGGGTAATGGTCATGTTGGGGTTCTGTATATTTGGGGTAATGGTCATGTTGGGGTTCTGTATATTTGGGGTAATGGTCAGGCTGGGGTTCTGTATATCTGGGGTAATGGTCAGGTTGGGGTTCTGTATATCCAGGGTAATGGCCAGACTGGGGTTGCTTGTCTTGGACAGCAACCTGATTCCCACTTGTGATTAGGCAATGGCAGCAAAGTGGTACACTGCTGGGTTATCATTCTGCTCTCCCTCTGTCTGCATGTTCAGACTGTTGAACGACAGCAGTGGGCAAGACAATGAAGTCTTGATTTGCTATTTTTGTGGCCTCCCCTTCTCTGAGCTTGCTGTACAGGGGTGGATATCAGGACAGGTTTAGTTATATATATTTAATGACCTCTTCACTTGGCTGAATGGTACTTTTTTATAACTGCCATATATTCAGTTCTTGCAGGCCCTCTTTTAGAATGCTGGTTACCTGGCTGTGCCTGGTTTCAGTACATTCTGATTCACTCTGGAAATGAGGGTCAGAAAAGTGTCAAAATGTCTTATCTTTATCATTGTTTCAGGACAAACAGGTCTGCATGGCAGCTCTCATACGTTTTCATGACAGACACTTTAACAAGAATATTCATCAAATCTTCTCAGGACTTGTCCTGTCTGTGGGCTTTTTTTGGCCTATGGTGGGACATTTGATCCTGATGATGATCTGACCTTCAAAAACATCTCAAACTTTCTTCAGAACCACTTCAGCTCTGCCGCAATAGATAGGCGTGGGCCTCAAGGTGGTTGCGTTCCTAAGATCCTTCAGGGTTAGTGTGGGTGTCGAGGAGGTTACATTCCTAAAATCTTTCAAGGATGGCGTGGATATCAAGGAGATTGTATACCTAAGATTTTTTTAGGAATGGTGTGGGCATCCAAGAGGTTGCATTCTTAAGAACTTTCAGGGTTGGTGTTGGTGTCCAAGGGGTTTTATTCCTAAGATCTTTCAGGGTTGGTGTTGGTGTCCAGAAGGTTTCATTCCTAAGATCTTTCAGGGTTGGTGTGGGTGTCCAGAAGGTTTCATTCCTAAGATCTTTCAGGGTTGGTGTTGGTGTCCAGAAGGTTTCATTCCTAAGATCTTTCAGGGTTGGTGTTGGTGTCCAGAAGGTTTCATTCCTAAGATCTTTCAGGGTTGGTGTTGGGTGTCCAGAAGGTTTCATTCCTAAGATCTTTCAGGGTTGGTGTGGGTGTCCAGAAGGTTTCATTCCTAAGATCTTTCAGGGTTGGTGTGGATGTCCATGAGGTTTAATTCCTAAGATCTTTTAGGGATGGTCTGGGAGTCCAGGAGGTTGTGATCCTACGATCTTTCACTGGTTTCCAGGAAGATTGTTGGGAAATGTGATTCAGAACATGGTATTTGAAGAGGACAAATCATGATGTGGAAGAATTTGTTTGTACATTGTGTACAGTTTATTTATATTGTTCTGTACATATGCTGAGTTGTCTTGTGTATGTGCTGTGAAATAAAACTTGACTTCTTTAATGTCTTTGTGTCATTTGCTGGGAATACTGTTCCTCACATTTGGGAAAAATGTGTCAATTCGGAGCCCCCAGTCAGAATTTTTGTGTAACCAGCTTGGAGCCACGGACTGGCTTCCTCTTTCATCCTGGAGTCCTTCGCTGGCAGAGGCAGTTGTAAGAAAAGGTTAGTTATGACAATGTGAGAGGAAGGTGGAGAGTCCTAAAAAATGAGGGAATAGATTGAAGAGAAGGACCTCCAAGGTGGTTTTCTATGAAATACTGCCTGTGCCTTGAACCACACCAGAGAGGCAACAGGAGATTAGGGAAGTGAACAAGTGGCTGAGGAACTGGTGTAGGAAGGAGGGATTGTAGTTCCTGGAAAAATTGGGCTGACTTCTCAGTCGGTTACCGGCTCCTTAGTAATTACGGGCTGCACCTTAATGGGGATGGTACAGCTCTATTGGGAAGAAAGTTGGAGGGGCTTTTAAACTAGGTGTTGGGGGGGGGGGGGGGAGGCATTTAAAGGTAGTGATAACTGGCAGTGAGCATAGGATAGAGGGGAATAGTGAAGTCACTAGTGATTAGTATATCTATAACATCTAATTCCGGGGTTAATGTGTTACCGAACGAAGCCTGAGAAATCATATGGAAAAAAAGAATATTTGCACCAATACAAAAGTCAGGGGAATGTTCACAAATGCCAGGAGCCTAGTCAGTAAAATGGAGGAACTGGAGCTGCTATTACATGAGGAGTATGTGGACTTCATGGGAATAACAGAAACCTGGTTTGACAGCTTACGTGACTGGCTGGGAAACATCCAGGGGCTTTCCTTGTACCAGAGGGACAGGGGGGGGGGGGTAGGAGAGGGGAAGGGGGGGGTGTCAATATATCAGGAATGATTTAGGAGTAGAAGAGCGGAATGACATCAGCAATGTGGGAAGGGGGAGGTGGAGTCCGTATGGGTGGAACTCCAAAGGGTGGAAGTAAGCAGGAAATTAATAGTTGGGGTATGTTACAGGCCCCCTAACCTGAGGGAAGAGGTGGAGTTGGATCTCCTTTCACAGGTGGTAATGGCAGTAAGATGGGGGACTTTAATTATCCCCACATCAACTGGGCGGAAGGGACAACCCAGTCATTAAAAGCCCGCCATTTTTTAAATGTTCTACAGGACAACTTTATGGCCCAATTGGTGGGATTCCCCAACTAGAAGTAAAGCATTGCTAGATCTTTTAATTACAAATGATACAGATCTAATTGCAGATGTGTAAATATGGGACAACTTGGGAACTAGCGACCACAGAATTATTACGTTCCGCATAAATCATAGGATAGGGACTCATGAGGGGAGTACAAGAACACAAAATTTCAAAAGTCAACTTTTCTAAACTGCGCTCAATGCTGCAGGATATTAAGAGGGACCAAATCCTTGAAAGATTGTACACAGAGGAAAAAGGTGAATGCTTTAGGAATATATTAAATAAATGTATCACCGAGTGCATTCCAAGGGGTAATATAGAAGAACAAAGGTTAAACCTTTTGTGGCTGAAGCAAAACATAAAATGCCATTAAGGACAAAAAAAGTACAAAGCGGAGAGGTCAGTGTCGGCATTCCAACAATACAAAGAATGCAATGTGAGGTGTAAGAACGCAATCATTGCGGTTAAAACACTATGAGAGACACATAGCGGAGAAGAGAAAAAATAATCCCAAGAAGTTTTTGGAATATATTAACAGTAAAAAGGTAAGGACAGAACACATAGGCCCCATAAGGGGTGAGGAAGGGAAGGTGGTTAGATGACAAGGAGAAGGCAGCTGTGTTAAATGCTTTCTCCTCCGTCTTCACAAAGGAAAATGAGGGGTATTCTGACCACGATAGTATTGTTAGCGATGCACATGCTAGCCCCTAGGGGCTTTCAGGATAGAGAAGGATCTAGGGGTCCTAGTAGATGACAGACTAAGCTATAGCAAGCAGTGTCAAGCTGTGGCTACCAAAGCCAGCAGAATATTAACATGCATTATAAAGGGGACTTACTCCAGAGATAAAACGATAATTTTACCACTTTATAAATCTCTGGTTCGGCCACATCTGGAGTATTCCGTCCAGTCCTGGTCACCAGTCCTCAGAAGGGATGTGCTGGAACTGGAGAGAGTCCAGAGAAGGGCAACTAAATGAATATGAGGCCTGGAGGACCTCAATTATGAGGAATGACTACAAGCGCTACATTTATTCTCCCTGGAGAAGAGACGCTTGAGAGGAGATATGATTGTGATTTACAAATATCTCAACGGTGATCCCAGCCTAAGTATGAAACTTTTCAGTCCCAGGGAGTGTAAGAAGACACGGGGCCACACGATGAGACTGGAGGAGAAGCGCTTTAACCTTAAGCTGCGTAAGGGTTTTTTTTACAGTCAGTCAGGGTGGTAAGGATGTGGAACTCTCTTCCACAATCTGTGGTGTCGGCAGGAAGTATGGATAGTTTTAAAAGACTCTTGGACAGGCATCTTAACGAAAACAATATATGGAATATGGGAAATGTTTTTTCTACACACACACCTACACAGGTTGAACTGGATGGAGTGTTGTCTTTATTCAACCTTACCAACTATGTAAGTATAACCCGGCAGGCGTTCTCTTGATGGCTCTTTGAATGGTGCCTAAAATGTGGTCAGTAATGGATAAACACCATCTTCTCACATTTACACAACGACAGTCATTCATGTCTCTATTGTACAGATAGTTTAAACATTTCAAAATCCAGGAGAGAGAAAAAGCATCTGAACCCCTTTATGTATCAACTGGTGAGGCCTCCTTTAGCAGCTTTACCTGTCAGTGGTCACAATGGTCTCATTGATTTTGGCTCCTGTAGATGTTCGGAAGCTTTAAACCTGAAATTCCTCTAGTCCCATAAGGAAAAACATATCTCGGACATAAATCTACACATTTAAAACAACGGCTTAGTGACCTCAGTACACCACAAGGCCACGGCCAAATCAATTTACATGAAAAGTGACAGCGTGCACCGTAAACCAACCATTCTCAACCAGGGTTCCTCTAGAGGTGTCCAGAGGTTTCTTAGGCTGTGATTGATTGACCTCCTATCTGATGGGGCCAGCATACTTCTGAGGCCATTGCATTGTACAGTGAAAGGCCGGGTCTCCTTTGGAGGGATGCCGGGGATGCCAGTACAGTGACAGGCCGGGGCTCCTCTGGAGGGATGCCGGGGATGCCAGTACAGTGACAGGCCGGGGCTCCTCTGGAGGGATGCCAGTACAGTGACAGGCCGGGGCTCCTCTGGAGGGATGCCAGTACAGTGACAGGCCGGGGCTCCTCTGGAGGGATGCCAGTACAGTGACAGGCCGGGGCTCCTCTGGAGGGATGCCAGTACAGTGACAGGCCGGGGCTCCTCTGGAGGGATGCCGGGGATGCCAGTACAGTGACAGGCCGGGGCTCCTCTGGAGGGATGCCGGGGATGCCAGTACAGTGACAGGCCGGGGCTCCTCTGGAGGGATGCCAGTACAGTTACAGGCCGGGGCTCCTCTGGAGGGATGCCAGTACAGCGACAGGCCGGGGCTCCTCTGAAGGGATGCCTGTGCAGTTACAGGCCGGGGCTCCTCTGGAGGGATGCCGGGGATGCCTGTGCAGTTACAGGCCGGGGCTCCTCTGGAGGGATGCCGGGGATGCCAGTACAGTGACAGGTCGGGGCTCCTCTAGAGGGATGCTGGGGATGCCAGTACAGTGACAGATTGGGCTTCTCTGGAGGGTTTCCTGTACAGTGACAGGCCGGGGCATCTCTGGAGGGATGCCAGTACAGTGACAGGCCGGGGCTCCTCTGGAGGGATGCCAGTACAGTGACAGGCCGGGGCTCCTCGGGAGGGATGCCAGGCATGCCAGTACAGTTACAAGCCAGGGCTTCTCTGGAGGCATGCCGGGGATGCCAGTACAGTGACAGGTTGGGGCTCCTCTGGAGGGATGCCGGGGATGCCAGTACAGTGACAGGTTGGGGCTCCTCTGGAGGGATGCCAGTACAGTGACAGGCCGGGGCTCCTCTGGAGGGATGCCGGGGATGCCAGTACAGTGACAGGCCGGGGCTCCTCTGAAGGGATGCATGTACAGTTACAGGCCAGGGCTCCTCTGGAGGGATGCCGGGGATGCCAGTACAGTGACAGGTCGGGGCTCCTCTAGAGGGATGCTGGGGATGCCAGTACAGTGAGAGACCGGGGCATCTCTGGAGGGATGCTGGGGATGCCAGTACAGTGACAGGCCGGTGCATCTCTGGAGGGATGCTGGGGATGCCTGTGCAGTTACAGGCCAGGGCTCCTCTGAAGGGATGTCAGTACAGTGAAAGGCCGGGTCTCCTTTGGAGGGATGCCAGTACAGTTATAGGCCGGGGCTCCTCTGGAGGGATGCTGGGGATGCCAGTACAGTTACAGGCCGGGGCTCCTCTGAAGGGATGCTGGGGATGCCAGTACTGTTACAGGCCGGGGCTTCTCTGGAGGCATGCCGGGGATGCCAGTACAGTGACAGGTTGGGGCTCCTCTGGAGGGATGCCAGTACAGTTACAGGCCGGGGCTCCTCTGGAGGGATGCCAGTACAGTGACAGGCCGGGCTTCTCTGAAGGGATGCCGGGGATGCCTGTGCAGTTACAGGCCGGGGCTCCTCTGGAGGGATGCCAGTACAGTTACAGGCCGGGGCTCCTCTGGAGGGATGCCGGGGATGCCAGTACAATGACAGGCCGGGGCTCCTGAAGGGATGCTGGGGATGCCTGTGCAGTGACAGGCCGGGGCTCCTCTGAAGGGATGCCAGTACAGTGACAGGCTGGGGCTCCTCTGGAGGCATGCCGGGGATGCCAGTACAGTGACAGGTCAGGGCTCCTCTGAAGGGATGCCAGTACAGTGACAGGCTGGGGCTCCTCTGGAGGCATGCCGGGGATGCCAGTACAGTGACAGGTCAGGGCTCCTCTGGAGGGATGCCAGTACAGTGACAGGTCGGGGCTCCTCTGGAGGGATGCTGGGGATGCCAGTACAGTGACAGGCCGGGGCTCCTCTGGAGGGATGCCAGTACAGTTACAGGCCGGGGCTCCTCTGGAGGGATGCCAGTACAGTGACAGGTCGGGGCTCCTCTGGAGGGATGCTGGGGATGCCAGTACAGTGACAGGCCGGGGCTCCTCTGGAGGGATGCTGGGGATGCCAGTACAGTGACAGGCCGGGGCTCCTCTGGAGGGATGCCAGTACAGTTACAGGCCGGGGCTCCTCTGGAGGGATGCCAGTACAGTGACAGGTCGGGGCTCCTCTGGAGGGATGCTGGGGATGCCAGTACAGTGACAGGCCGGGGCTCCTCTGGAGGGATGCCAGTACAGTTACAGGCCGGGGCTCCTCTGGAGGGATGCCAGTACAGTGACAGGTCGGGGCTCCTCTGGAGGGATGCTGGGGATGCCAGTACAGTGACAGGCCGGGGCTCCTCTGGAGGGATGCCGGGGATGCCAGTACAGTGACAGGCCGGGGCTCCTCTGGAGGGATGCCAGTACAGTTACAGGCCGGGGCTCCTCTGGAGGGATGCCAGTACAGCGACAGGCCGGGGCTCCTCTGAAGGGATGCCTGTGCAGTTACAGGCCGGGGCTCCTCTGGAGGGATGCCGGGGATGCCAGTACAGTGACAGGTCGGGGCTCCTCTAGAGGGATGCTGGGGATGCCAGTACAGTGACAGATTGGGCTTCTCTGGAGGGTTTCCTGTACAGTGACAGGCCGGGGCATCTCTGGAGGGATGCCAGTACAGTGACAGGCCGGGGCTCCTCTGGAGGGATGCCAGTACAGTGACAGGCCGGGGCTCCTCGGGAGGGATGCCAGGCATGCCAGTACAGTTACAAGCCAGGGCTTCTCTGGAGGCATGCCGGGGATGCCAGTACAGTGACAGGTTGGGGCTCCTCTGGAGGGATGCCGGGGATGCCAGTACAGTGACAGGTTGGGGCTCCTCTGGAGGGATGCCAGTACAGTGACAGGCCGGGGCTCCTCTGGAGGGATGCCGGGGATGCCAGTACAGTGACAGGCCGGGCTCCTCTGAAGGGATGCATGTACAGTTACAGGCCAGGGCTCCTCTGGAGGGATGCCGGGGATGCCAGTACAGTGACAGGTCGGGGCTCCTCTAGAGGGATGCTGGGGATGCCAGTACAGTGAGAGACCGGGGCATCTCTGGAGGGATGCTGGGGATGCCAGTACAGTGACAGGCCGGTGCATCTCTGGAGGGATGCTGGGGATGCCTGTGCAGTTACAGGCCAGGGCTCCTCTGAAGGGATGTCAGTACAGTGAAAGGCCGGGTCTCCTTTGGAGGGATGCCAGTACAGTTATAGGCTGGGGCTCCTCTGGAGGGATGCTGGGGATGCCAGTACAGTTACAGGCCGGGGCTCCTCTGAAGGGATGCTGGGGATGCCAGTACTGTTACAGGCCGGGGCTTCTCTGGAGGCATGCCGGGGATGCCAGTACAGTGACAGGTTGGGGCTCCTCTGGAGGGATGCCAGTACAGTTACAGGCCGGGGCTCCTCTGGAGGGATGCCAGTACAGTGACAGGCCGGGCTTCTCTGAAGGGATGCCGGGGATGCCTGTGCAGTTACAGGCCGGGGCTCCTCTGGAGGGATGCCAGTACAGTTACAGGCCGGGGCTCCTCTGGAGGGATGCCGGGGATGCCAGTACAATGACAGGCCGGGGCTCCTGAAGGGATGCTGGGGATGCCTGTGCAGTGACAGGCCGGGGCTCCTCTGAAGGGATGCCAGTACAGTGACAGGCTGGGGCTCCTCTGGAGGCATGCCGGGGATGCCAGTACAGTGACAGGTCAGGGCTCCTCTGAAGGGATGCCAGTACAGTGACAGGCTGGGGCTCCTCTGGAGGCATGCCGGGGATGCCAGTACAGTGACAGGTCAGGGCTCCTCTGGAGGGATGCCAGTACAGTGACAGGTCGGGGCTCCTCTGGAGGGATGCTGGGGATGCCAGTACAGTGACAGGCCGGGGCTCCTCTGGAGGGATGCCAGTACAGTTACAGGCCGGGGCTCCTCTGGAGGGATGCCAGTACAGTGACAGGTCGGGGCTCCTCTGGAGGGATGCTGGGGATGCCAGTACAGTGACAGGCCGGGGCTCCTCTGGAGGGATGCTGGGGATGCCAGTACAGTGACAGGCCGGGGCTCCTCTGGAGGGATGCCAGTACAGTTACAGGCCGGGGCTCCTCTGGAGGGATGCTGGGGATGCCAGTACAGTTACAGGCCGGGGCTCCTCTGGAGGGATGCAAGGGCAGTGATAGCGCAGACATTTCTGCTGCCACTTGTCAAAAAAGAGTCAGAAGCAAGAGACTTCCTCTACTCACTTCTCTGCCGGGCTCTGACTGATGACCAATGGAGAGCACAGCAGGGGAAGCCAGTGGTGGAAGTCTTCTTTTGCATATCAGTGGCATCCCCTGCATCCCTCCAGGTGTGAACGCCACAGGAGCGGTGATACCACTGTCACGTCTCCTGCCAGCCCTGGGGAGCGACGGGGGAACATTATGTACTCACAGTATGTATGGAACATGTACTAGGTGAAGCTGCCGGCTGGTCGGGCCCTCCTGTTAAATGATGGGGCCCGGGCCCCCCTACCCCCTTAGCGGTAATCCTGACCACAGGACAGACGGGGAGTAATCAGATGAATGCCATAGCATGATCTCTAATGCCAGGAAGATGGACCTTTCTGTAGCAGAACATCGGAGAACTGAGCGCAGTATTGGGGATGTGAAGTTCTGATGAAGAGGAAATGATGGAAATCTCGGTTTGCCCCAAACTATGGCGACCCGATAAACGCTTCATGTATCACTACGCCCCAACCTAAGCCGCCATCTTTGTGAAGCTCACCGATCTGCCTCTTGTCAGGTTACCAAATTATTTTATAAGGTGACACCGCAATCTCATTTCGCCTCATTTTTAAGATTTATTATTCTCCGGGTTCACTTACTTTGTCTCTTCCAAGAAGTCAAGTCTCCCTTATTTCAGTGCCATTGGTTTATTCTGATTCTCGCGGAGTACGAGGCGCACAGTATTGGAGGGAATGGAGAGTGATTTGTATAGATTTTCTCTGGAGTCGGAACCAAAAAAAAAAAAGTGTTTTTTATTCAATTTTATTTAAAAAAAAATAGGAAGTACGAGATCGGGACGCTTAGACTTCTCAATGACTGGTGAAGCCTTCCACATTTTCTTCATGTTTTTTGGGCTCTTTTGCCACTCTGTGATAAGAATCCCTTTGTTTACAGAGCTCAGTAGTACTAGCTAAAGTTTAGTACAAAAGTGAACCAAAGGAATGACTCCTCCCCATCAGAGCAGTATCTCCTCCCAGAGCATTGATCCTTCTCCCATCAGAGCCGTGACTCCTCCTCCAGAGCATTGATCCTTCCCCCATCAGAGCCGTGACTCCTCCTCCAGAGCATTGATCCTTCTCCCATCAGAGCCGTGACTCCTCCTCCAGAGCATTGATCCTTCCCCCATCAGAGCCGTGACTCCTCCTCCAGAGCATTGATCCTTCCCCCATCAGAGCCGTGACTCCTCCTCCAGAGCATTGATCCTTCCCCCATCAGAGCCGTGACTCCTCCTCCAGAGCATTGATCCTTCCCCCACCAGAGCAGTGACCCCTCCCCATCAGAGCAGAGACTCCTCCAGAGCAGTGACCCCCTCCCCATCAGTGACTCCTCCTCCAGAGAAGTGACTCCTCCCCATCAGGGCAGTGACTCCTCCAAAGCATTGACTCCTCCTCCAGAGAAGTGACTCCTCCCCATCAGAGCAGTGAGTCCTCCAGAGCATTGATCCTTCCCCCATCAGAGCAGAGACTCCTCCCCATCAGTGACTCCTCCTCCAGAGAAGTGATCCCTCCCCATCTGTCTAGTGACTGCTACCCCCCCAGGGTACTGACTCCATCCCCTACAAAACAGTGATTCCTCCTCAACAGTAACCCACCCACAGAAATAACTCCTCCCCTCCAAAGTACTGACTCCTCCTCCTGAGCAACAGTCCCCCTCTTCCTTTTCAGAACAATAACCCCCCCACCCCCATCCTTTTCAGAGCAATTTCTTTCCTTCCAGGGAACTGAATTCTCTTCCTCCTGAACAGTGACTTCCCCCGCCCCCTCAATCATTTTAGGGGATCATCAAAAGTTTTAATCGGAGACAGTCTGAAAGGAAGCAGCTTTCGCTCCCGCAGTGCTCTGGGAATCCTGCATCATGGGTAAAAAAATTGTATGAGGTGCTTACAGCATGTTGCCCCCCCCCCCCGTGCTGGAGGCCGCCATGTGACTGAACAGCGGGTCCTTACATCGGGGAATGGGAAGAAGTAATTGCATCTGGCATTACCGCAGCCTGTGAAGAGAATACAAGAGGACCTGTCAGTATTTCCAGTGACAGAGGTCAAGTGTTACCACCATTTGATACTTTAAGAATCGTACAGGATGCAGGAATTCATAGACCCCGGGTTATACGCCGCTACCTTCAGGTAATTGCATGCTGGCAAAAGCTAAGCTAGAAACAGCCCCCCAGAAAGCTCCGCCCCCTCCACGAGGTTCCAGTTTTTCGCTAGTGTCCTTAGGTGATGGACTTCATCTGTTGGAAAATATTTTTTCTTTCTTCATCTGACACTTCTATCTACATCTGACTGTGTATTGCCTTATGGCTCTCTAGCAGTCTCCAAATCAGTTCCTCTCGGTGTAGTTCTTGGGAGCCCCACCCAACCCCCCAGCTGTGGGGCCATTCTGTAATGTTTGCTTCCAGGAACAGATCCTGCATTCTTGTTACGTGGCGCAATGAGGGAGTTACCTGCAAGGAGCTTTACAGATCCAGGGCCATGGTCCATTCCTATGGCACCCAGACCTTGAAGACCCCTTTGGAGGTATGCCCACTGACCCTGGCAAAGCCTGGACCCGAGGAGGGACCAATGACATGGACAAGGTAGGACATGGTTTCCCTGTACATACCGCTTCCTGGCTTACATGTCTTGTTGGATCATTACTGAGATCTGTTTTACACATCGTGTGAGATCCTTGTCTCCAGACAAAACGCAGTGCTGAGCACACCAGCAGTTCTGATGGCGCAGGTTATGGGGCAATCTACACTGAGTGTTTATCGCTATTTTTGTACCATTTACCTATTTAGATTTGGTGGTCTTTTCTTCCTTCTCACTGCTGGACATTCCTCTGGCTAGTGATGTGTAGTGCCTATAAGTCTCCTCTGGCTGCCATTTTCCATCATTTGCTATCTCACCTGTTGCCTAATACCTCCGAGGCCTACACAGGTGATTGCACTTCCTTCACAGTGGGCACACCGATCCTCCTCAGTCCACATTAATTACATGAGTACCCCACAGGGAAAATCCTCACTTGGCATTAGTGGTGTACAGGTCCCCGAGGAGCACGTGGGACAAATAGCGGTAATTCTTCTGCATGCGCTGAGGAAACTCCCAAGTTCCTCTCAGGTGATAGCAGTTCCCGTGTTCCGGAGCAAGGTCCTACACTGACACCACATCAGCCCCCTCATTCAGGGTTCCCCCACAGATGCATGACATTTGGCCTGTCTGACTAAAGCAGAATTCTCTGCCACTACGTCTGATCTATTCCAAAGGCGATCTGTCAGTCCTGGAATTGGCGGGGGCCAGCTGCCTTAAATGCTCTTCGGTCTCGCCTCCCTCTGAATCTATTCCTGGGACACAACCTGAATTGTCTTGTGCTCCTAGATTAGCAGAAGACAATGGGGACTTGGGCGTCCTAGTATTGACTTCCGAAGATTTTTCACTGCCAGAACTTTGTAAAGTTACGTCTTCAGTGTCCGTCACATGCTGGTTACTGTGGACTCATTAATGGAGGCGGTGCATACTAATGCAAGTTTAATCACTCTGGGAGTGCACATCCCCCACATATTACATTAGGCCCAAGAAAGAAGGACATTCCGAGAAAGCCTTTCCTAAAGCCGGACAAAGACAGTTCGAATCTCAGCCAGTTCAGCAGGGACCGGCCAAGATTCGAACCATGTATGGGCAGGCTGATTGCACCCAAGTTGATCCGTCAATCATCCAGCATGTCATGTTTCATGCGATTATTTCCAATGACTATAGCCTCTAGAATAATCACTGTGTTTTTTCAGGAAGAATGGCTTTCTGGATTACCTTGTTTTTGTGTAGAGGAGCGAACTCTAGTTCTAGACTGTTTTATTGCCATGTAGAAGAGCAATAGCCAGTTCTGGACTGTCTCATTGCCACATAGAGAGGGGATCTCCAGTTCTGGACTGTCTCATTGCCACATAGAGAGGGGATCTCCAGTTCTGGACTGTCTCATTGCCACGTAGAGTTAGGATCTCCAGTTCTGGGCTGTCTCTTTGCACGTAGAAGAGCGAACTCCAGTTCCAGACTGTTTCATTGCCACGTAGAGAAGGAATCTCCAGTTCTTGGCTGTCTCTTTGCCACATAGAAAAGGGATCTCCAGTTCTTGGCTGTCTCATTGCCACGTAGAAGACCGAACTCCAGTTTTGGTCTGTCTCCTTGTGTATAGAGGAAGGATCTCCAGTTCTGGGCTGTTTCATTACCACGTAGGGGAGGGACCTCCAGTTCTGGACTGTCCCATAGTTGGGTGGGAGGAATCTCCAGTTCTGGACTGTCTCATAGTTGGGTGGGAGGGATCTCCAGTTCTAGACTGTCTCATAGTTGGGTGGGAGGAATCTCCAGTTCTGGACTGTCTCATAGTTGGGTGGGAGGAATCTCCAGTTCTGGACTGTCTCATAGTTGGGTGGGAGGGATCTCCAGTTCTAGACTGTCTCATAGTTGGGTGGGAGGAATCTCCAGTTCTGGACTGTCTCATAGTTGGGTGGGAGGAATCTCCAGTTCTGGACTGTCTCATAGTTGGGTGGGAGGGATCTCCAGTTCTAGACTGTCTCATAGTTGGGTAAAGGAGGGATCCCCAGTTCTGGATTGTCTCATAGTTTGGGTAGGAGGAACCCCCAGTTTTGAATTGTCTCAAAGTTGGGTAGGAGGGATCCCTAGTTCTGGACTCTCTTATAGTTTGGGTAGAGGAGGGATCCCTACTTCTGAACTGTCTCATAGTTTGGGTAGAAGGGATCCCCAGTTCTGATTTGTCTCGTAGTTTGGGTAGAAGGGATCCCCAGTTCTGAATTGTCTCGTAGTTTTGGTAGAAGGGATCCCCAGTTCTGGACTGTCTCATAGTTTGGGTAGGAGGGATCCCCAGTTCTGAATTGTCTCGTAGTTTTGGTAGAAGGGATCCCCAGTTCTGGACTGTCTCATAGTTTGGGTAGGAGGGATCCCCAGTTCTGAATTGTGTCATAGTTTGGGTAGGAGGGATCCCCAGTTCTGAATTGTCTCATAGTTGGGTAGGAGGGATCCCTACTTCTGAACTGTCTCGTAGTTTGGGTAGAAGGGATCCCCAGTTCTGAATTGTCTCGTAGTTTTGGTAGAAGGGATCCCCAGTTCTGGACTGTCTCATAGTTTGAGTAGGAGGGATCCCCAGTTCTGAATTGTGTCATAGTTTGGGTAGGAGGGATCCCCAGTTCTGAATTGTCTCGTAGTTTTGGTAGAAGGGATCCCAGTTCTGAATTGTCTCATAGTTGGGTAGGAAGGATCCCCAATTCTGGACTGTCCCATTGCCAAGTAGAGGAGGGAGCTGGACTGAATTTGCTGGTGAAGCAGTTATTGGATCTCTCCCATTGATTCTGTTTCTGGGAATGGTTCTCTTGCCATAGCGACTTCCATCCTTAGTCTCTGTCTATGTGTTCTGATATAAGCAGAGTCCTCCTTTCAGCCAGGAACAATGAGCTCTCCAGTCCCTTCTCTGTAGGAATCAGTTTGCTCTCCGGACTCCATAGGGTGTGTGGTGGAGAAGGGGCCCCTCCTGCTGCGTCTGTGCTGGAATGAAGGGAGGAAGCAGCCGCTGGGAAACCCCTGGGGGGCTTCTTCATCTCGCTGAAAACAGATTGCCTTGATTACAAGTGCCATGAAATTCATTAGCACCTTCAGCCATGACAAGAGGCAGGAAGAGCGCAATGTACTCCATTTCACTGCTAGATGAGCCCCTCCCCCCAGATCTCTCCCATTGTGGACAGGTTATTAGGGTCACCCTGCTAGATTTTGGGGACCTCATATGTGGCCCTGGGGGTCCCTGGATTGATTTCTAGCTCATTTCTGGAGTGACAGATGTGATTTTGGAAATGCACAGCTAATATAGTGACTCGAATGATGAGGGTTCCTGGAATTAACACTCTATTGTATATGAATGTGTCTTAGGTGGCCCCTATAGGTGGCTATCTGTGTAGGTCAGAGGAGGGACCCCCCTGCTAGCATAGACATCTGGAAGAGACCTAGTTGCCTGGCTGTCATGCTGATTTAATGGCCTTCAGTGTGTGTCATGCCCCCTGAATTTCCATTCCCCTCACTAGCTTGTTTAGATCATTGAAGTATTGCAGCCAGGCAATTATCATTTTATGATGGGGTCAGCACAAGACTATTTTTTCCTTCCTTACTCCCGAAAAAGATGAAGAGACTGGCGGAGGATGGAGTACTGAGCACAGAGTGGGAAGGAAGACGCCGTCCTCCATAGGGGTCAGTATAAGAACCGTTCATGCAGGGAACATTTGGAACCTGATGGGGTCCTACAATTCAGGGAACGTTCAGAACATGATGGGGGCCTACAGTGTAGGGAACTCCGGAACCTGATGGTGTCCTACGGTGTAGGGAATGTCGGGGACCTGATGGGGTCCTACAGTGTAGGGAATGTCCAGAACTTGACGGGGTCCTACGGTACAGGGAACTTTCAGAACTTGACGGGGTCCTACGGTACAGGGAACTTTCAGAATTGGATGGGGTCCTACAGGGTAGGGAACGTCCGTAACCTGATGGGGTCCTACAGTACAGGGAACTTTCAGAACCTGATGAGGTCCTACAGTGTAGGGAATGTCCAGAACCTGATGGGGTCTTGCAGTACCGGGAACGTTCAGAATTGGATGTGGTCCTACAGTGTAATGAACGTCCAGAACCTGATGGGGGAACATCCAGAACCTGATGGGGGAACATCCAGAACCTGATGGTGTTCTAAAGTATAGGGAACGTTCAGAACCTGAAGGGGACCTACAGTCCTTATCACTGCTTTGCAACAAAGCCACTAGAAGACTTATATGGGGCCATCCCTTCCACAACTTCTATGTCCCCAATGGAAGCACACTGGGCTGCTTTGCTGTTCTAATTTACAGGTGGTGTCCTAACTTCACCCTTCCCCCATGAATGTCATTCTGGAAAATATCAGCAGTTCATTTCCAATTGTAGAATCATCAGAAGACCGCTGGATTCCGAAACATAATTCCTAACAGAATCTTAAATAGACCCTTAATGGGAACCCTACAGACTCCATGATAGTGCTTGGTAGAGTTTCCCTTCAGAAGACAGCGGTGACATTACCAGGACTTATCATCCTCACACATTTCCTAGTGTGGAAAAAATGAAAGCATTTGTTCTAGAACCTTCTACAGGAAACCTGACATTTATTGCGGACACCATTAGACCTCCGACACATAATAGAAAGGTGTATTAGGACGATGTGATGTAACCCATGGCAACGAGTCACCACTGAGAAGACCAAGGTAAGCAGACTCACTGGCTGCTATAAGTGACCAGACCGGTTTATACTGGATAATAAGCCCAATAAACGGACATCAGAAATTGTGGCAGCAAAACTCCGACCAAACCGCCGTGCATTACCGCCTCAACTAGAGCAGCAGAACACTGATGAGGTTCTCCCTCCTGCCACTGATTTCCTAGGGCCTGGAATCTGTTTATCAGCACAACATATGATTGGCTCGCAGTAAAATCCCTCCCCCTATCCTGCAGTCCTTGTGTTAAAAAATTATAGGAAGCTAATATGGAGGCGAGGGATTTCAGTTTTTGATAAACACGGAACTGGATTCGTGGATGGATTTTATATATCCGGAGTTCACCTTGTGTCTTCCTTCACAGTTGGCCTGTTACTGGTGAGAACCCCTACCAGTATTAATATTATTTCTTCTTTAAATATTGTCAGTCATCCCTTTCCCTAACAATGGCTGTCCTACCACTGAACACATCAGGACTGGCCAGAGATATCTCACAGGTAGGTGGAGATCTGCTGCCATACATTAGAGAATGGTTATACAGTACCATATATATATGTGTGCGTGTTAATACACGTGTATAAAACTAAGCAACATGGTCACTCTGACCTTCAGTATAGACCTCCCTTCCCATTAACCCTTCCCTGATTGGCTGCATAGACCCTCCTCCCTCTCTAAACTTACCATGACCTTCAGTATAGACCTACCCTCCCCCACTGACCCCACCATGACCGGCTGCATAGACCCTCCTCCCTCTCTAACCTTACCATGACCTTCAGTATAGACCTACCCGACCCCACCATGATCAGCTCCCATAACCTCCTCTCTAACCTTAACATGACCTTCAGTATAGGCCTAGCCCCTCCCCCCCATGACCGGCTGCCAAGACCTTCCTCTTTCTCTAACAATACTATGACCTTCAGTATATGCCTACTCTCCCCCACTGACCCCACCAAGACCCTCCTCCCTTTCTAACCTTACCATGACCCTTAGTATAGGCCTACCCTACCCCACTGACCGCACCATGACCGACTGCCAAGACCCTCCTCCGTCTCTAACCTTACCGTGACCTTCAGTATAAGCCTACTCTCCCCCACTGACCCCATCATGACCGACTGCCAAGACCCTCCTCTCTCTCTAACCTTACCATGACCTTCAGTATAGGCCTACCCCACCATGACCGTCTGCCAAGATCCTCCTCCGTCCCTAACCTTACCATGACCTTCAGTATAGGCCTATCCCCCACTGACCCCACCATGACCAGCTGCCAAGACTTCCTTCTTCTCTAACCTTACCATGACCCTTAGTATAGGTCTACCCTCCCCCATTGACCCCACTATGACCAGCTGCCAAGACCCTCCTCCCACTCTAACCTTACCTTCTATACCTTCAGTATAGAACTATCTCCCCCACTTACCCCACCATGATCCTCCTCCCTCTCTAACCTTACCATGACCTTCAATATAGCCTACCCCCCCACTGACCCCCCCCCCCCATGACCGGCTGCCAAGACCTTCCTCCCTCTCTAACCTTGCCATGACCTTCGGTATAGGCTTACACCACCATGACCGGCTGCCAAGACCTTCCTCCCTCTCTAACCTTACCATGACCTTCAATATAGGCCTACACCACCATGACTGACTGCCAAGACCTCCTCCCCTCTCTAACCTTACCATGACTTTCAGTATAGGCCTACCCCACCATGACCGGCTACCAAGACCCTCCTCCCTCTCTAACCTTTCTATGACCTTCAGTATAAACCTACCTGACCCCACCATGACAGGCTGCCAAGACCTTCCTCCCTCTCTAACCTTACTATGGCCTTCAGGATAGGTCTACCCTCCCCCACTGACCCCACCATGACCGGCTGCCAAGACCCTCCTCCCTCTCTAACCTTACCATGACCTTCAGTATAAACCTACCCTCCCCCACTGACCCCACCATGACCGGATGCCAAGACCCTCCTCCCTCTGTAAACTTACCATGACCTTCAGTATAGGCCTACCCTCCCCCACTGACCCCACCATGACTGGCTGCCAAGATCCTCCTCCCTCTCCAATCTTACCATGACCTTCATTATAGGCGTACCCTCCCCCGCTGACCCCACCATGACCATCTGCCAAGACCTCCTCCCTCTCTAACCTTACTATGACCTTCAGTATAAACCTACCCGCCCCCACTGACCCCACCATGACGGCTGCCAAGACCTCATCCCACTCTAACATTACCACGACTTTCAGTATAGGCCTACCCTCCCCTACTGACCCCATCGTGTTTGGCTGCCAAGACTGCCTCCCTCTCTAACCTTTCCAGGACCTTTGGTGTAGGGATATCCTCCCCCACTGGTCACACCATGACCTCCTACATAGTCCCCCCCCCCCTCCCCTCCACTGACTTCACCTTAATATGTGGTATACATCACCTTATAGAGTCATCTACTGATGCTCCACCTTCTGCTCTTTCTTAGAGGTTCCTCAACTGATGCTCCACCTGCTGCCTCTCCTTAGAGACTTCACTACTGCTGCTCCACCTTATAGACTTCTCTACTGATCCAACTTCTGCATCTCCTTATAGACCTCTCAGCTAATGCTCCATCTTCTGCCCCTCCTTACAGACTTCACTACTGATGCCCCACCCTCTGACCTTTTTTAAAGGCTCTTCAACTGATGCTCCGCCCTCTGCTTATCCTTATAGACTTCGCTACTGATGCTCCACCCTCTGCCCCTCCTTAGAGGTTCCTCAACTGATGCTCCACCTTCTGCCCCTCCTTATAGACTTCATTACTGATGCTCCACCCTCTGCCCTTTCTTCAGGTTCCTTAACAGATACTAGCACCTTCTGCCCCTTCTTATAAACTTTGTTACTGTGCTTCCACCCTCTGCCCTCCTTAGAGGTTCCTCAACTGATGCTCTGCCTTCTGCCCCTCCTTATAGACTTCACTACTGATGCTCCACCTTCAGCCTCATATCAGAGTCTCCTCAACTGATGCTCCACCCTCTGCCCCTCCTTAGAGGTTCCTCAACTGATGCTCTGCCTTCCGCCCCTCCTTATAGACTTCACTACTGATGCTCCACCCTCTGCCTCATATCAGAGTCTCCTCAACTGATGCTCCACCCTCTGCCCCTCCTTAGAGGTTTCTCAGCTGATGCTCTGCCTTCTGCCCCTCCATATAGACTTTCCTACTGATGCTCCACCCTCTGCCTCATATCAGAGTCTCCTCAACTGATGCTCCACCCTCTGCCCCTCCTTAGAGGTTTCTCAGCTGATGCTCTGCCTTCTGCCCCTCCATATAGACTTTCCTACTGATGCTCCACCCTCTGCCTCATATCAGAGTCTCCTCAACTGATGCTCCACCCTCTGCCCCTCCTTAGAGGTTCCTCAACTGATGCTCTGCCTTCTGCCCCTCCTTATAGACTTCACTACTGATGCTCCACCCTCAGCCTCATATCAGAGTCTCCTCAACTGATGCTCCACCCTCTGCCCCTCCTTAGAGGTTCCTCAACTGATGCTCTGCCTTCTGCCCCTCCTTATAGACTTCACTAATGATGCTCCACCCTCTGCCTCATATCAGAGTCTCCTCAACTGATGCTCCACCCTCTGCCCCTCCTTAGAGGTTTCTCAGCTGATGCTCTGCCTTCTGCCCCTCCATATAGACTTTCCTACTGATGCTCCACCCTCTGCCTCATATCAGAGTCTCCTCAACTGATGCTCCACCCTCTGCCCCTCCTTAGAGGTTCCTCAACTGATGCTCTGCCTTCTGCCCCTCCTTATAGACTTCACTACTGATGCTCCACCCTCAGCCTCATATCAGAGTCTCCTCAACTGATGCTCCACCCTCTGCCCCTCCTTAGAGGTTTCTCAGCTGATGCTCTGCCTTCTGCCCCTCCATATAGACTTTACTACTGATGCTCCACCCTCTGCCTCATATCAGAGTCTCCTCAACTGATGCTCCACCCTCTGCCCCTCCTTAGAGGTTCCTCAACTGATGCTCTGCCTTCTGCCCCTCCATATAGACTTTCCTACTGATGCTCCACCCTCTGCCTCATATCAGAGTCTCCTCAACTGATGCTCCACCCTCTGCCCCTCCTTAGAGGTTCCTCAACTGATGCTCTGCCTTCTGCCCCTCCATATAGACTTTACTACTGATGCTCCACCCTCTGACTTCTCTACAAATTGTTTTGGTTCTGCTGTTGACCCCAGATTGTGAGATTTTATCTTTAGTCACATTTTCTTTCTTCAGCTGACCCTATGACTTGTGAACACGTCATTCTTCTCTTGATCTAAGTATGGTAGGTACAACACATCACTGTGGCCTCCCATATTTAGACCAGGTAAGCCAACCATGACATGCACAAGGCATGCGATCTGCAGAGCTCCGCTCGGGTCTCTGGACCTTCCTGACCTACAAATGTGGATGTGTATGACCAGCAGATATCCAAAGACTGAAAATAGCCAAGCCACTCTATGCGAGATTGTATAATTTCCCTGATGGAACGTTTTGTAGAGGAGCTCCCAGACACGTCACACCCACTTTTTTGATCCTTTTTTATTTCGGTTTCTCTGAATTAAGTGTTCAGTAAAAATGGTGACATTGTGTTGTGTCCATGGACTTGTCATGTTCTGTACAGTTCAGGTTAGTCTTTCCTATCCTTCGTATGATACAGAGAATTGTGATTATTGGTGAAATAGGTTGGTTAGAATCGGTGGGGGGACTGTCCATCCCCAGAGGAGACACAAATGTTACAGATTTCTCATCGTCAAGCTGAGGATTGAGCCTTCTAGAATGGTCTTGTCAAGGTCATGGCAGTCGATAGTCCCGATCATCTGCGGTAGTCCTTACCATAGTCCATTCATCACTGGCTTCCATATACCAAAAAGTTGACAAAGTTGTCCTGGAATTGTTCTCTGTCTACCATGAAATAGGTTTGCCTAGCTCCACCCACTATTCACTTTTCAGTTTTTAGCTCCACCCACTATCCTTTTTTTCTGCTCATCATTATTACTGTCGTGATCCCTCCATCTGTTGTGTCCTGATGGTGAAGCGATTAACATGCACAGGGATGGGCACCACAATTTTAGGGTTGCGGACGGGTTCTCCTGCGCGGCTATTGACGTTCCCAGCTTTGATGCGTTTCCATTTGGCCCTGCGGTTCTGGAACCAGATTTTGACTTGTACCTCGCTGAGCTTTAAAGTGTGGGCGATCTGAGACCTCTCAGTCAGGGAGAGGTACTTCTTACAATGGAACTCTTTCTCCAGCTCCAGGAGCTGCTCGCTGGTGAAGGCGGTTCTGCGCCGACGACTTTTCCCAGCCGTCCCGGCTCTGTCTTTCCCGAGGTCCTGCACACTGTTCTTCCCTTTACCTCGAGGTCTTCTTGGGCCATTTCCATGATCCTGAAGATTTTCATCTCCACAGCTGTCTCCAGAAGTCTCGTCTTCTTCGTGGTCGCTACAGGCGGACTCCGACAACCGTCCTGCCGTCTTCTCCTCATCGGAGCTGCACAACTTTCCATCTCCTGGAACGACAGAACAGGGCGGGCAATTAGAAGGCTCTTTATGGTGGAGACCACCAACCGCTATCTGCAAAGTGACTCCACCCACTGTCCACCACAATATAAACTGTTGGAGCCCGGGTGGGTAACCACGTTTCTCTACTCCACGTATCTATAACTTTACCAATTCATAACTGTGACGGCTGCATTTGTTTTTTTTTTCCAGGCTTATTTCCTTAATTATCACTTGGTGATCCTGCTAGTAACACACTTCCTGTCCCTTTATGCATAACTCCCAACTTTGAACTTCCAAATGAGGGACACTCAACGTAAGGGAAGGCCTGGAAGTGTGATCAGGAAGGGGGACCTGGGAGTGCGATAGGACAGAGGACCTGGAAGTGTGATAGATAAAGGGGGACCTGGAAGGGTGGTAGGAAAGGGGGACCTGGAAGTGTGATAGGAGGGGGGACCTGGAAGTGTGATCAGGCAAGGGGACTTGGAAGTATGATAGGAAAAGGGGACCTGGAAGTGTGATAGAACAGAGAACCTGGAAGTGTGATAGATAAAGGGGGACCTGGAAGGGTGGTAGGAAAGGGGGACCTGGAAGTGTGATCAGGCAAGGGGACTTGGAAGTGTGATAGATAAAGGTGGACCTGGAAGGGTGATAGGAAAGGGGGACCTGGAAGTGTGATAGGAGGGGGGACCTGGAAGTGTGATCAGGCAAGGGGACTTGGAAGTGCGATAGATAAAGGTGGACCTGATAGATTTATCCAACTCAAATTCATACACAGAGCGTACTACACGCCACAAAGACTGGCGCGGATATATCCTACACAAACAGATCAATGTACAAAATGTCAGCAGGCACTGGGGACGTTCTATCACGTTATCTGGGAATGTCCTATTATTCAGGAATATTGGAAGAAAGTGGTTGAAGAAATTAATAGTGTCACCAACATGTCTATGCCCTTAGATCCTAGAATCCTTATTCTAGGGGTTACAGAACTAATTACTCATTCTACGTATGAAAAGCTACTATTGTTTTATCTGTGCTTCTATGCAAGGAAGGCCCTCCTCCAACAGTGGAAACTAGCGGCTCCCCCCACTGTGACTCAATGGCGCGCCCTGGTGGATGCGGTGTTACCCTTATACAAATTGACGTATATGGGACGTAAATGCCCTCAAAAATTTGACAAGGTGTGGGAACCATGGGTGACCGCTAGACCACTTTTGGACTGAGGCTATTTTCGTGGACAACTTTAAAACTAACGATACTGCTGGCCTACATGTATTAATTACCCGGACCTAGAAATATAGTTAATTGAAATAATGTGAATAGTCCTGACTTGCATGCCTACCCTAAAATTTGATGCTGTGCTGGTGTAGATGGAATGGGAAACCTCAGGATTTATGCTTGAAACCCTCCCCCTTCCCGTATGACTATGTTTGACGGTGAACCCTCTTCCTAATATGTATTCAACCAATTAGCCTGGTCGACCTGTCAGGGTCAAATATAAACCTAAAAAAGATGCAATAATACAACTGGGTCCGATATAGCCCCCCCTCTCCCCTCCCCTCTTCTCTTCTCTTCCCTTCTCTCCCCCTTCCTTCTCCTCTTCCCATCTCCCCCCTACCAACTATAAACTATGGTTATAATCCAGCATAAATGTTAAGCAGGCATACCAGGCTCCGACCCATATTATAGAGTACTCTTATGTAGCATCATCATTCACTTTAATTTGAATATGAGACAGTATTTCTAGATAGCATATATTGATATGATATATTCATGATGTACCGTATTTGTTTTCTTTTGTACTAATTTTTTTTTTTTCTTTGTTTGTATTTGATATAAATAAAAACTCTTCTGTTAAAAAAAAAAAAAAAGGTGGACCTGGAAGGGTGGTAGGAAAGGGGGACCTGGAAGTGTGATAGGAGGGGGGACCTGGAAGTGTGATCAGGCAAGGGGACTTGGAAGTGTGATAGATAAAGGTGGACCTGGAAGGGTGGTAGGAAAGGGGGACCTGGAAGTGTGATAGGAGGGGGGACCTGGAAGTGTGATCAGGCAAGGGGACTTGGAAGTGTGATAGGTAAAGGAGAACTTGGAAGGGTGGTAGGAAAAGGGGACCTGGAAGTGTGATAGAACAGAGGACCTGGAAGTGTGATAGATAAAGGGGACCTGGAAGTGTAAAAGGAGGGAGGACCTGGAAGTGTGATAGATAAAGGAGAACCTGGAAGGGTGTTAGGAAAGGGGACCTGGAAGTACGATAGGAGAGGGGGTCCTAGAAGTGTGATCAGGCAGGGTGACCTGGGCAATGTTAAAGGAGGGGGGCACCTGGGCAACATGACACTTAACTAACATCTGTTCTTTTTAACACTAGGGTGGCACCTGCAAATTATGACGGGATTAGGGTAACTGGTCAGTGTGACAGCAGAAGGACCCCTGTGCACACACTATATTTGCTCAGGTGCTGGCCAAGTCCAGTGTTGGGGTTTTGGACTGGAGTCAGGAATCTGACAGTGCCTGAAAATGGTACTGTATTTGTAGGTTACGGAGCAGTCCTCCTCCATCACCAGGTGGGTGCAGCCTGGGGCGGGATCGGTAGTGACACATCACCGGATGGGAGCCCATACAGAGTTTTACCTTATGTGACTGGAGCTGCCTTGGGACAGGAAGCGGGAGCTGAAGTTGGGGGGGTGTACAGAGCTGCACAGTGGTGGTTTCCCCCTGCTGTGCGTGCGTTGCTGTGATTCTGGCAGTCCTAGCAACCAATGATCGCAAAGGGCTCCACTCTTGGACAGTGCTTTGATGTGTTGAGACGTCAGGACTTACATCAAATCCCGGGACGGTCCCAGTGAACCCGGGACAGTTGGGAGGTGTGCCTTTATGTCTACACTCACTTTCTACTGTATCTATGGAGGGAACCATGGTTGTCACACAGCCTGGCCTTCAAACATGTCTGCCTTTGTTCATCTCCATTAAATGTTGGATTGACGGGAATAGTGGTTTTTCACAAGAAAGGGAAGGATGTTTTCAGCTCATAGGAAGTGACAAGGACATGACATTCCTAGCAGGATCACCAGTTCTTTTCTGTACCTGCTGATATAAATATTTTTAACCTGAACACTAAAACGAATGCAGCCACCACCTCTGAGGACCATTATAACCAACCAATACAATAGCTGGACTTTAAATTGTGCCGCCCTCAAATGGTAAACCATGCCATTAAAACTCAAAATGTTTTATTACATCCCGTTATAAAGTCACCTGTATGGGGATTGCTTTAAAAACATTTAACAATAGTTACAGGAGTAATTTCATTGGACAATCTTCTTATACATAGCAAGAAAGTTGGTTGACACGTTTCGCTGGATCCCCTGCTTCTTCAGGACCAAATGACCCCAACTGCTACGGCAGATAGCAAAGGACTCCAATCTTTATAAAAAAAATTCAAACTTTAGCCCAAGGGACCCCCATCAATAGTGAGAGGAATATAGTCTACTGCCTTCAGGGTTCAGGGGTGCACTATGTACAGTGTGTGGGGTTCAGGGGCGTGCTATGTACAGAGTGCAGGGTTCAGCAGTGTGCTGTGTACAGAGTGCAGGATTCAGGGGTGCGCTATGCTATGTAGAGTGCAGGGTTCAGGGGTGTACTATGCTATGTAGAGTGCAGGGTTCAGCAGTTTGCTGCGTATAGAGTGCAGGGTTCAGGGGTGTGCTGTGTACAGAGTGCAGGGTTCAGGGGTGTGCTGTGTACAGAGTGCGGGGTTCAGGGGTGCGCTATGTACAGAGTACGAGGTTCAGGGATGCGCTAAGTACAGAGTGCGAGGTTCAGGGGTGCGCAATGTACAGAGTGCGAGGTTCAGGGGTGCGCTATGTACAGAGTGCAAGGTTCAGGGGTGCGCTATGTACAGAGTGCGAGGTTGAGGGGTGCACTATGTACAGAGTGTGAGGTTCAGGGGTGCTCTAAGTACAGAGTGCGAGGTTCCGAGGTGCTCTAAGTACAGAGTGTGAGGTTCAGGGGTGCGCTATGTACAGATTACGAGGTTCAGGGGTGCGCTATGTATAGAGTGCGAGGTTCGGGAGTGTGCTATGTACAGAGTGCGAGGTGCAGGGGTGCGCTATGTACAGAGTGCAGGGTTTAGGGGTGTGCTATGTACAGAATGTGAGGTTCAGGGGTGCGCTATGTACAGATTGCGAGGTTCAGGTGTGCGCTATGTACAGAGTGCAGGGTTCAGGGGTGCGCTATGTACAGAGTGCGAGGTTTAGGGGTGTGCTATGTACAGAGTGCAGGGTTCAGGGGTGCACTATGTACAGAGTGCATAGTTTAGGGGTGTGCTATGTACAGAATGCGAGGTTCAGGGGTGTGCTATGTACAGAGTGCAAGGTTCAGGGGTGTGCTATGTACAGAGTGCAGGGTTTAGGGGTGTGCTATGTACAGAATGTGAGGTTCAGGGGTGTGCTATGTACAGAGTGCAGGGTTTAGGGGTGTGCTATGTACAGAATGTGAGGTTCAGGTGTGCGCTATGTACAGAGTGCAGGGTTCAGGGGTGCGCTATGTACAGAGTGCGAGGTTTAGGGGTGTGCTATGTACAGAGTGCAGGGTTCAGGGGTGCACTATGTACAGAGTGCATAGTTTAGGGGTGTGCTATGTACAGAATGCGAGGTTCAGGGGTGCGCTATGTACAGAGTGCAAGGTTCAAGGGTGCGCTATGTATAGAGTGCGAGGTTCGGGAGTGTGCTATGTACAGAGTGTAGGGTTTAGGGGTGCGCTATGTACAGAGTGCGAGGTGCAGGGGTGCGCTATGTACAGAGTGCAGGGTTTAGGGGTGTGCTATGTACAGAATGTGAGGTTCAGGGGTGCGCTATGTACAGATTGCGAGGTTCAGGGGTGCGCTATGTATAGAGTGTGAGGTTCGGGAGTGTGCTATGTACAGAGTGCGAGGTGCAGGGGTGCGCTATGTACAGAGTGCAGGGTTTAGGGGTGTGCTATGTACAGAATGTGAGGTTCAGGGGTGCGCTATGTACAGATTGCGAGGTTCAGGTGTGCGCTATGTACAGAGTGCAGGGTTCAGGGGTGCGCTATGTACAGAGTGCGAGGTTTAGGGGTGTGCTATGTACAGAGTGCAGGGTTCAGGGGTGCACTATGTACAGAGTACATAGTTTAGGGGTGTGCTATGTACAGAATGCGAGGTTCAGGGGTGCGCTATGTACAGAGTGCAGGGTTCAGGGGTGCGCTATGTACAGAGTGCAGGGTTCAGGGGTGTGCTATGTACAGAGTGCAATGTTCAGGGGTGTGCTATGTACAGAGTGCATAGTTTAGGGGTGTGCTATGTACAGAATGCGAGGTTCATGGGTGCGCTATGTACAGAGTGCAGGGTTCAGGGGTGTGCTATGTACAGAGTGCAGGGTTCAGGGGTGCGCTATGTACAGAGTGCAGGGTTCAGGGGTGCGATATGTACAGAGTGCAGGGTTCAGGGGTGCGATATGTACAGAGTGCAGGGTTCAGGGGTGCGCTATGTACAGAGTGCAGGGTTCAGGGGTGCGCTATGTACAGAGTGCAGTGTTCAGGGGTGCGCTATGTACAGAGTGCAGGGTTCAGGGGTGCGCTATGTACAGAGTGCAGGGTTCAGGGGTGCGCTATGTACAGAGTGCAGGGTTCAGGGGTGCGCTATGTACAGAGTGCAGGGTTCAGGGGTGCGCTATGTACAGAGTGCAGGGTTCAGGGGTGCGCTATGTACAGAGTGCAGGGTTCAGGGGTGCGCTATGTACAGAGTGCAGGGTTCAGGGGTGCGCTATGTACAGAGTGCAGGGTTCAGGGGTGTGCTATGTACAGAGTGCAAGGTTCAGGAAAGTGCTCCATACAGAGTGCAGATATGAAATTGATTTATTATAAAAATATAAAGTTTATTCATACACAATTAAAAAACATTGGTGCATACATCCCCAGAAGTTGCATAAAACAGCATGGTGCACGGGGGCTCATGTAGAGCTGTATATTTATGTGACAGTCTCTTCCTGTTATGCCCGACGCGTTTCAGGAGCGTTTCAGAGTCTCCACTCATAATATCGTCCACCGGACTCCGACCACAAAGTTGTCAAAATCCACAATTACTGACAGTTTAAAGAAACCAGAAGTGAAGTAGTTGGAGTTTCTGACGCTCATTGTATGCTTTCCCAGGCAGATGGGTTCCATTGTAAGGCGGCTTCCCTCAGTAAGGGCCGTGCAGCCTGAGGAGAGAGACTGATCACCGAGGAGAGAGACTGATCACCGAGCAGAGAGACTGATCACCGAGGAGAGAGACTAACCACCGAGGAGAGAGACTGATCACTGAGGAGAGAGACTAACCACCGAGGAGAGAGACTAACCACCGAGGAGAGAGACTGATCACTGAGGAGAGAGACTAACCACGGAGGAGAGAGACTAACCACCGAGGAGAGAGACTGATCACCGAGGAGAGAGACTGACCACCGAGGAGAGAGACTGACCACCGAGGAGAGAGACTGACCACCGAGGAGAGAGACTGATCACCGAGGAGAGAGACTGATCACCGAGGAGAGAGACTTACCACCGAGGAGAGAGACTAACCACCGAGGAGAGAGACTGATCATCGAGGAGAGAGACTGATCACCGAGGAGAGAGACTGATCACCGAGGAGAGAGACTAACCACCGAGGAGAGAGACTGATCACCGAGGAGAGTGATTGATCACCGAGGAGAGAGACTAACCACCGAGGAGAGAGACTGATCACCGAGGAGAGAGACTGATCACCGAGGAGAGAGACTAACCACCGAGGAGAGAGACTGATCACCGAGGAGAGTGATTGATCACCGAGGAGAGAGACTAACCACCGAGGAGAGAGACTGATCACCGAGGAGAGAGACCGATCACCGAGGAGAGAGACTGACCACCGAGAAGAGAGACCGATCACTGAGGAGAGAGAGCCTGATCACCAAGGAGAGAGACTGACCACCGAGGAGAGAGACAGATCACTGAGGAGAGAGACTGATCACCGAGGAGAGAGACTGATCACCGAGGAGAGAGACTGATCACCGAGGAGAGAGACTGATCACTGAGGAGAGAGACTGATCACCGAGGAGAGAGAGACTGATCACCGAGGAGAGAGAGAGACTGATCACCGAGGAGAGAGAGACTGATCACTGAGGAGAGAGACTGATCACCGAGGAGAGAGACTGATCACCGAGGAGAGAGACTGATCACAGAGGAGAGAGAGACTGATCACCGAGGAGAGAGAGACTGATCACCGAGGAGAGAGAGACTGATCACCGAGGAGAGAGAGACTGATCACTGAGGAGAGAGACTGATCACCGAGGAGAGAGACTGATCACCGAGGAGAGAGACTGATCACCGAGGAGAGAGAGACTGATCACAGAGGAGAGAGAGACTGATCACCGAGGAGAGAGAGACTGATCACCGAGGAGAGAGAGACTGATCACCGAGGAGAGAGAGACTGATCACCGAGGAGAGAGAGACTGATCACCGAGGAGAGAGAGACTGATCACTGAGGAGAGAGAGACTGATCACCGAGGAGAGAGACTGATCAACGAGGAGAGAGACTGATCACCGAGGAGAGAGACTGATCACCGAGGAAAGAGAGACTGATCACCGAGGAGAGAGACTGATCACCGAGGAGAGAGAGACTGATCACCGAGGAGAGAGACTGATCACCGAGGAGAGAGACTGATCACCGAGGAGAGAGAGACTGATCACCGAGGAGAGAGAGACCGATCACCGAGGAGAGAGAGACCGATCACCGGGGAAAGAGACCGATCACCGAGGAGAGAGACTGAGGAGAGAGAGACCGATCACCGAGGAGAGAGACCGATCACCGAAGAGAGAGACTGATCACCGAGGAGAGAGACTGATCACCGAGGAGAGAGACTGATCACCGAGGAGAGAGAGACTGATCACCGGGGGGAGAGAGACTGATCACCGGGGGAAGAGAGACTGATCTCCGGGGAGAGAGAGACTGATCACTGAGGAGAGAGAGACTGATCACCGAGGAGAGAGAGACTGATCACCGAGGAGAGAGAGACTGATCACCGAGGAGAGAGAGACTGATCACCGAGGAGAGAGACTGATCACCGAGGAGAGAGACTGATCACCAAGGAGAGAGACTGATCACAGAGGAGAGAGACTGATCACCGGTGAGAGAGAGACCGATCACTGAGGAGAGAGAGACTGATCACCGAGGAGAGAGACTGAGGAGAGAGACCGATCACCGAGGAGAGAGACTGATCACCGAGGAGAGAGACCGATCACCGAGGAGAGAGACCGATCACCGAGGAGAGAGACCGATCACCGAGGAGAGAGACTGATCACCGAGGAGAGAGACCGATCACCGAGGAGAGAGACCGATCACCGAGGAGAGAGACTGATCACTGAGGAGAGAGACTGATCACCGAGGAGAGAGACTGAGGAGAGAGACTGAGGAGAGAGACCGATCACCGAGGAGAGAGACCGATCACCGAGGAGAGAGACCGATCACCGAGGAGAGAGACCGATCACCGAGGAGAGAGTCCGATCACCGAGGAGAGAGACCGATCACCGAGGAGAGAGACTGATCACTGAGGAGAGAGACTGATCACCGAGGAGAGAGACTGAGGAGAGAGACTGAGGAGAGAGACTGAGGAGAGAGACCGATCACCGAGGAGAGAGACTGATCACTGAGGAGAGAGACTGAGAAGAGAGACTGAGGAGAGAGACTGATCACTGAGGAGAGAGACTGATCACTGAGGAGAGAGACTGATCACTGAGGAGAGAGACTGATCACTGAGGAGAGAGACCGATCACCGAGGAGAGAGACTGAGGAGAGAGACTGAGGAGGGAGACTGATCACTGAGGAGAGAGACTGAGGAGAGAGACTGATCACTGAGGAGAGAGACTGATCACTGAGGAGAGAGACTGATCACTGAGGAGAGAGACTGAGGAGAGAGACTGAGGAGAGAGACTGAGAAGAGAGACTGAGGAGAGAGACTGATCACTGAGGAGAGAGACTGATCACTGAGGAGAGAGACTGATCACTGAGGAGAGAGACCGATCACCGAGGAGAGAGACTGAGGAGAGAGACTGAGGAGGGAGACTGATCACTGAGGAGAGAGACTGAGGAGAGAGACTGATCACTGAGGAGAGAGACTGATCACCGAGGAGAGAGACTGATCACAGAGGAGAGAGAGACTGATCACCGAGGAGAGAGAGACTGATCACCGAGGAGAGAGAGACTGATCACCGAGGAGAGAGAGACTGATCACTGAGGAGAGAGACTGATCACCGAGGAGAGAGACTGATCACCGAGGAGAGAGAGACTGATCACAGAGGAGAGAGAGACTGATCACAGAGGAGAGAGAGACTGATCACAGAGGAGAGAGAGACTGATCACCGAGGAGAGAGAGACTGATCACCGAGGAGAGAGAGACTGATCACCGAGGAGAGAGAGACTGATCACTGAGGAGAGAGAGACTGATCACCGAGGAGAGAGACTGATCACCGAGGAGAGAGACTGATCACCGAGGAGAGAGACTGATCACCGAGGAAAGAGAGACTGATCACCGAGGAGAGAGACTGATCACCGAGGAGAGAGAGACTGATCACCGAGGAGAGAGACTGATCACCGAGGAGAGAGAGACTGATCACCGAGGAGAGAGAGACCGATCACCGGGGAAAGAGACCGATCACCGAGGAGAGAGACTGAGGAGAGAGAGACCGATCACCGAGGAGAGAGACCGATCACCGAGGAGAGAGACTGATCACCGAGGAGAGAGACTGATCACCGAGGAGAGAGACTGATCACCGAGGAGAGAGAGACTGATCACCGGGGGGAGAGAGACTGATCACCGGGGGAAGAGAGACTGATCTCCGGGGAGAGAGAGACTGATCACTGAGGAGAGAGAGACTGATCACCGAGGAGAGAGAGACTGATCACCGAGGAGAGAGAGACTGATCACCGAGGAGAGAGAGACTGATCACCGAGGAGAGAGAGACTGATCACCGAGGAGAGAGACTGATCACCGAGGAGAGAGACTGATCACCGAGGAGAGAGACTGATCACCAAGGAGAGAGACTGATCACAGAGGAGAGAGACTGATCACCGGTGAGAGAGAGACCGATCACTGAGGAGAGAGAGACTGATCACCGAGGAGAGAGACTGAGGAGAGAGACCGATCACCGAGGAGAGAGACCGATCACCGAGGAGAGAGACCGATCACCGAGGAGAGAGACCGATCACCGAGGAGAGAGACTGATCACCGAGGAGAGAGACTGATCACCGAGGAGAGAGACCGATCACCGAGGAGAGAGACCGATCACCGAGGAGAGAGACTGATCACTGAGGAGAGAGACTGATCACTGAGGAGAGAGACTGATCACCGAGGAGAGAGACTGAGGAGAGAGACTGAGGAGAGAGACCGATCACCGAGGAGAGAGACCGATCACCGAGGAGAGAGACCGATCACCGAGGAGAGAGTCCGATCACCGAGGAGAGAGACCGATCACCGAGGAGAGAGACTGATCACTGAGGAGAGAGACTGATCACCGAGGAGAGAGACTGAGGAGAGAGACTGAGGAGAGAGACTGAGGAGAGAGACCGATCACCGAGGAGAGAGACTGATCACTGAGGAGAGAGACTGAGAAGAGAGACTGAGAAGAGAGACTGAGGAGAGAGACTGATCACTGAGGAGAGAGACTGATCACTGAGGAGAGAGACTGATCACTGAGGAGAGAGACCGATCACCGAGGAGAGAGACTGAGGAGAGAGACTGAGGAGGGAGACTGATCACTGAGGAGAGAGACTGAGGAGAGAGACTGATCACTGAGGAGAGAGACTGATCACTGAGGAGAGAGACTGATCACTGAGGAGAGAGACTGATCACTGAGGAAGACTGAGGAGAGAGACTGAGGAGGGAGACTGATCACTGAGGAGAGAGACTGAGGAGAGAGACTGATCACTGAGGAGAGAGACTGATCACCGAGGAGAGAGAGACTGATCACCGGGGAGAGAGAGACTGATCACCGAGGAGAGAGAGACTGATCACCGGGGAGAGAGAGACTGATCACCGGGGAGAGAGAGACTGATCACCGAGGAGAGAGAGACTGATCACCGGGGGGAGAGAGACTGATCACCGGGGAAGAGAGACTGATCTCCGGGGAGAGAGAGAGACTGATCACTGAGGAGAGAGAGACTGATCACCGAGGAGAGAGAGACTGATCACCGAGGAGAGAGAGACTGATCACCGAGGAGAGAGAGACTGATCACCGAGGAGAGAGACTGATCACCGAGGAGAGAGACTGATCACCAAGGAGAGAGACTGATCACAGAGGAGAGAGACTGATCACCGGTGAGAGAGAGACCGATCACTGAGGAGAGAGAGACTGATCACCGAGGAGAGAGACTGAGGAGAGAGACCGATCACCGAGGAGAGAGACTGATCACCGAGGAGAGAGACTGATCACCGAGGAGAGAGACCGATCACCGAGGAGAAGAGACCGATCACCGAGGAGAGAGACTGATCACCGAGGAGAGAGACCGATCACCGAGGAGAGAGACCGATCACCGAGGAGAGAGACTGATCACTGAGGAGAGAGACTGATCACCGAGGGAGAGAGACTGAGGAGAGAGACTGAGGAGAGAGACCGATCACCGAGGAGAGAGACCGATCACCGAGGAGAGAGACCGATCACCGAGGAGAGAGTCCGATCACCGAGGAGAGAGACCGATCACCGAGGAGAGAGACTGATCACTGAGGAGAGAGACTGATCACCGAGGAGAGAGACTGAGGAGAGAGACTGAGGAGAGAGACTGAGGAGAGAGACCGATCACCGAGGAGAGAGACTGATCACTGAGGAGAGAGACTGAGAAGAGAGACTGAGGAGAGAGACTGATCACTGAGGAGAGAGACTGATCACTGAGGAGAGAGACTGATCACTGAGGAGAGAGACTGATCACTGAGGAGAGAGACCGATCACCGAGGAGAGAGACTGAGGAGAGAGACTGAGGAGGGAGACTGATCACTGAGGAGAGAGACTGAGGAGAGAGACTGATCCACTGAGGAGAGAGACTGATCACTGAGGAGAGAGACTGATCACTGAGGAGAGAGACTGATCACTGAGGAGAGAGACTGAGGAGAGAGACTGAGGAGAGAGACTGAGAAGAGAGACTGAGGAGAGAGACTGATCACTGAGGAGAGAGACTGATCACTGAGGAGAGAGACTGATCACTGAGGAGAGAGACCGATCACCGAGGAGAGAGACTGAGGAGAGAGACTGAGGAGGGAGACTGATCACTGAGGAGAGAGACTGAGGAGAGAGACTGATCACTGAGGAGAGAGACTGATCACCGAGGAGAGAGACTGATCACAGAGGAGAGAGAGACTGATCACCGAGGAGAGAGAGACTGATCACCGAGGAGAGAGAGACTGATCACCGAGGAGAGAGAGACTGATCACTGAGGAGAGAGACTGATCACCGAGGAGAGAGACTGATCACCGAGGAGAGAGAGACTGATCACAGAGGAGAGAGAGACTGATCACAGAGGAGAGAGAGACTGATCACAGAGGAGAGAGAGACTGATCACCGAGGAGAGAGAGACTGATCACCGAGGAGAGAGAGACTGATCACCGAGGAGAGAGAGACTGATCACCGAGGAGAGAGAGACTGATCACTGAGGAGAGAGAGACTGATCACCGAGGAGAGAGACTGATCACCGAGGAGAGAGACTGATCACCGAGGAGAGAGACTGATCACCGAGGAAAGAGAGACTGATCACCGAGGAGAGAGACTGATCACCGAGGAGAGAGAGACTGATCACCGAGGAGAGAGACTGATCACCGAGGAGAGAGAGACTGATCACCGAGGAGAGAGAGACTGATCACCGAGGAGAGAGAGACTGATCACCGAGGAGAGAGAGACTGATCACTGAGGAGAGAGAGACTGATCACCGAGGAGAGAGACCGATCACCGAGGAGAGAGACTGATCACCGAGGAGAGAGACTGATCACCGAGGAGAGAGACTGATCACCGAGGAGAGAGAGACTGATCACCGGGGGGAGAGAGACTGATCACCGGGGGAAGAGAGACTGATCTCCGGGGAGAGAGAGACTGATCACTGAGGAGAGAGAGACTGATCACCGAGGAGAGAGAGACTGATCACCGAGGAGAGAGAGACTGATCACCGAGGAGAGAGAGACTGATCACCGAGGAGAGAGAGACTGATCACCGAGGAGAGAGACTGATCACCGAGGAGAGAGACTGATCACCAAGGAGAGAGACTGATCACAGAGGAGAGAGACTGATCACCGGTGAGAGAGAGACCGATCACTGAGGAGAGAGAGACTGATCACCGAGGAGAGAGACTGAGGAGAGAGACCGATCACTGAGGAGAGAGACTGATCACCGAGGAGAGAGACCGATCACCGAGGAGAGAGACCGATCACCGAGGAGAGAGACCGATCACCGAGGAGAGAGACTGATCACCGAGGAGAGAGACCGATCACCGAGGAGAGAGACTGATCACTGAGGAGAGAGACTGATCACCGAGGAGAGAGACTGAGGAGAGAGACTGAGGAGAGAGACCGATCACCGAGGAGAGAGACCGATCACCGAGGAGAGAGACCGATCACCGAGGAGAGAGTCCGATCACCGAGGAGAGAGACCGATCACCGAGGAGAGAGACTGATCACTGAGGAGAGAGACTGATCACCGAGGAGAGAGACTGAGGAGAGAGACTGAGGAGAGAGACTGAGGAGAGAGACTGAGGAGAGAGACCGATCACCGAGGAGAGAGACTGATCACTGAGGAGAGAGACTGAGAAGAGAGACTGAGAAGAGAGACTGAGGAGAGAGACTGATCACTGAGGAGAGAGACTGATCACTGAGGAGAGAGACTGATCACTGAGGAGAGAGACCGATCACCGAGGAGAGAGACTGAGGAGAGAGACTGAGGAGGGAGACTGATCACTGAGGAGAGAGACTGAGGAGAGAGACTGATCACTGAGGAGAGAGACTGATCACTGAGGAGAGAGACTGATCACTGAGGAGAGAGACTGATCACTGAGGAGAGAGACTGAGGAGAGAGACTGAGGAGGGAGACTGATCACTGAGAGAGAGAGACTGAGGAGAGAGACTGATCACTGAGGAGAGAGACTGATCACCGAGGAGAGAGAGACTGATCACCGGGGAGAGAGAGACTGATCACCGAGGAGAGAGAGACTGATCACCGGGGAGAGAGAGACTGATCACCGGGGAGAGAGAGACTGATCACCGGGGAGAGAGAGACTGTTCACCGGGGAGAGAGAGACTGATCACGGAGAGAGAGAGAGGACATCACGGAGGAGATAGACTGATCACGGAGGAGATAGACTGATCACGGAGGAGAGAGACTGATCACCGAGGAGAGAGAGACTGATCACCGGGGAGAGAGAGACTGATCACCGGGGAGAGAGAGACTGATCACCGGGGAGAGAGAGACTGATCACTGAGGAGAGAGAGACTGATCACCGAGGAGAGAGAGACTGATCACCGAGGAGAGAGACTGATCACCGAGGAGAGAGACTGATCACCGGGGAGAGAGACTGATCACCGAGGAGAGAGAGACTGATCACCGGGGAGAGAGAGACTGATCACCGAGGAGAGAGAGACTGATCACCGAGGAGAGAGAGACTGATCACCGAGGAGAGAGACTGATCACCGGGGAGAGAGACTGATCACCGGGGAGAGAGACCGATCACTGAGGAGAGAGAGACTGATCACTGAGGAGAGAGACTGAGAGAGAGACTGATCACTGAGGAGAGAGACTGATCACCGAGGAGAGAGACTGATCACCGAGGAGAGAGACCGATCACCGAGGAGAGAGACCGATCACCGAGGAGAGAGACCGATCACCGAGGAGAGAGACTGATCACTGAGAAGAGAGACTGATCACTGAGAAGAGAGACCGATTACTGAGGAGAGAGAGACTGATCACCGAGGAGAGAGACTGAGGAGAGAGACTGAGGAGAGAGACCGATCACAGAGGAGAGAGACTGATCACAGAGGAGAGAGACTGATCACCGAGGAGAGAGACTGATCACTGAGGAGAGAGACTGAGGAGAGAGACTGAGGAGAGAGACTGAGCACTGAGGAGAGAGACTGATCACTGAGGAGAGAGACCGATCACCGAGGAGAGAGAGAGACTGAGGAGAGAGACTGAGGAGGGAGACTGATCAATGAGGAGAGAGACTGAGGAGAGAGACTGATCACTGAGGAGAGAGACTGAGGAGAGAGACTGATCACCGAGGAGAGAGACTGATCACCGAGGAGAGAGACTGAGGAGAGAGACTGATCACCGAGGAGAGAGACTGAGGAGAGAGACTGATCACCCGAGGAGAGAGACTGAGAAGAGAGACTGAGGAGAGAGACTGATCACCGAGGAGAGAGACTGAGGAGAGAGACTGATCACCGAGGAGAGAGACTGAGAAGAGAGACTGGAGGAGAGAGACTGATCACCGAGGAGAGAGACTGAGAAGAGAGACTGAGGAGAGAGACTGATCACTGAGGAGAGAGACTGAGGAGAGAGACTAATCACTGAGGAGAGAGACTGAGGAGAGAGACTGAGGAGAGAGACTGATCACCGAGAAGAGAGACTGAGGAGAGAGACTGAGGAGAGAGACTGATCACCGAGGAGAGAGACTGAGGAGGGAGACTGATCACTGAGGAGAGAGACTGAGGAGAGAGACTGATCACCGAGGAGAGAGACTGATCACCGAGGAGAGAGACTGAGGAGAGAGACTGATCACCGAGGAGAGAGACTGAGTAGAGAGACTGAGAAGAGAGACTGAGGAGAGAGACTGATCACCGAGGAGAGAGACTGATCACCGAGGAGAGAGACTGAGGAGAGAGACTGAGGAGAGAGACTGATCACCGAGGAGAGAGACTGAGGAGAGAGACTGAGGAGAGAGACCGATCACTGAGGAGAGAGACCGATCACTGAGGAGAGAGACTGATCACTGAGGAGAGAGACTGAGGAGAGAGACTGAGGAGAGAGACTGATCACCGAGGAGAGAGACTGATCACTGAGGAGAGAGACTGATCACTGAGGAGAGAGACTGATCACCGAGGAGAGAGACCGATCACCGAGGAGAGAGACCGATCACCGAGGAGAGAGACTGATCACCGAGGAGAGAGACTGATCACTGAGAAGAGAGACTGATCACTGAGAAGAGAGACCGATTACTGAGGAGAGAGAGACTGATCACCGAGGAGAGAGACTGAGGAGAGAGACTGAGGAGAGAGACCGATCACAGAGGAGAGAGACTGATCACCGAGGAGAGAGACTGATCACTGAGGAGAGAGACTGAGAAGAGAGACTGAGAAGAGAGACTGAGGAGAGAGACTGATCACTGAGGAGAGAGACTGATCACTGAGGAGAGAGACTGATCACTGAGGAGAGAGACCGATCACCGAGGAGAGAGAGAGACTGAGGAGAGAGACTGAGGAGGGAGACTGATCACTGAGGAGAGAGACTGAGGAGAGAGACTGATCACTGAGGAGAGAGACTGAGGAGAGAGACTGATCACCGAGGAGAGAGACTGATCACCGAGGAGAGAGAGACTGATCACCGGGGAGAGAGAGACTGATCACCGGGGAGAGAGAGACTGATCACCGAGGAGAGAGAGACTGATCACCGGGGAGAGAGAGACTGATCACCGGGGAGAGAGAGACTGATCACCGGGGAGAGAGAGACTGTTCACCGGGGAGAGAGAGACTGATCACCGGGGAGAGAGAGACTGTTCACCGGGGAGAGAGAGACTGATCACGGAGGAGAGAGACTGATCACGGAGGAGAGAGACTGATCACGGAGGAGAGAGACTGATCACGGAGGAGAGAGACTGATCACTGAGGAGAGAGACTGATCACCGAGGAGAGAGAGACTGATCACCGGGGAGAGAGAGACTGATCACCGGGGAGAGAGAGACTGATCACCGGGGAGAGAGAGACTGATCACTGAGGAGAGAGAGACTGATCACCGAGGAGAGAGAGACTGATCACCGAGGAGAGAGACTGATCACCGAGGAGAGAGACTGATCACCGAGGAGAGAGACTGATCACTGGGGAGAGAGACTGATCACCGGGGAGAGAGACTGATCACCGAGGAGAGACTGATCACCGGGGAGAGAGAGACTGATCACCGGGGAGAGAGAGACTGATCACTGAGGAGAGAGAGACTGATCACCGAGGAGAGAGAGACTGATCACCGAGGAGAGAGACTGATCACCGGGGAGAGAGACTGATCACCGGGGAGAGAGACCGATCACTGAGGAGAGAGAGACTGATCACCGAGGAGAGAGACTGAGGAGAGAGACCGATCACCGAGGAGAGAGACCGATCACCGAGGAGAGAGACCGATCACCGAGGAGAGAGACTGATCACCGAGGAGAGAGACTGATCACTGAGAAGAGAGACTGATCACTGAGAAGAGAGACCGATTACTGAGGAGAGAGAGACTGATCACCGAGGAGAGAGACTGAGGAGAGAGACTGAGGAGAGAGACCGATCACAGAGGAGAGAGACTGATCACCGAGGAGAGAGACTGATCACTGAGGAGAGAGACTGAGAAGAGAGACTGAGAAGAGAGACTGAGGAGAGAGACTGATCACTGAGGAGAGAGACTGATCACTGAGGAGAGAGACTGATCACTGAGGAGAGAGACCGATCACCGAGGAGAGAGACTGAGGAGAGAGACTGAGGAGGGAGACTGATCAATGAGGAGAGAGACTGAGGAGAGAGACTGATCACTGAGGAGAGAGACTGAGGAGAGAGACTGATCACCGAGGAGAGAGACTGATCACCGAGGAGAGAGACTGAGGAGAGAGACTGATCACCGAGGAGAGAGACTGAGGAGAGAGACTGATCACAGAGGAGAGAGACTGAGAAGAGAGACTGAGGAGAGAGACTGATCACCGAGGAGAGAGACTGAGGAGAGAGACTGATCACCGAGGAGAGAGACTGAGAAGAGAGACTGAGGAGAGAGACTGATCACCGAGGAGAGAGACTGAGAAGAGAGACTGAGGAGAGAGACTGATCACTGAGGAGAGAGACTGAGAAGAGAGACTGAGGAGAGAGACTGAGGAGAGAGACTAATCACTGAGGAGAGAGACTGAGGAGAGAGACTGAGGAGAGAGACTGATCACCGAGAAGAGAGACTGAGGAGAGAGACTGAGGAGAGAGACTGATCACCGAGGAGAGAGACTGAGGAGGGAGACTGATCACTGAGGAGGGAGACTGATCACTGAGGAGAGAGACTGATCACCGAGGAGAGAGACTGATCACCGAGGAGAGAGACTGAGGAGAGAGACTGATCACCGAGGAGAGAGACTGAGTAGAGAGACTGAGAAGAGAGACTGAGGAGAGAGACTGATCACCGAGGAGAGAGACTGATCACCGAGGAGAGAGACTGAGGAGAGAGACTGAGGAGAGAGACTGAGGAGAGAGACTGATCACCGAGGAGAGAGACTGAGGAGAGAGACTGAGGAGAGAGACCGATCACTGAGGAGAGAGACTGATCACTGAGGAGAGAGACTGAGGAGAGAGACTGAGGAGAGAGACTGATCACCGAGGAGAGAGACTGATCACTGAGGAGAGAGACTGATCACTGAGGAGAGAGACTGATCACTGAGGAGAGAGACTGAGGAGAGAGACTGATCACCGAGGAGAGAGACCGATCACCGAGGAGAGAGACCGATCACCGAGGAGAGAGACTGATCACCGAGGAGAGAGACTGATCACCGAGAAGAGAGACTGATCACCGAGAAGAGAGACTGATCACTGAGAAGAGAGACTGATCACTGAGAAGAGAGACCGATTACTGAGGAGAGAGAGACTGATCACCGAGGAGAGAGACTGAGGAGAGAGACTGAGGAGAGAGACCGATCACAGAGGAGAGAGACTGATCACCGAGGAGAGAGACTGATCACTGAGGAGAGAGACTGAGAAGAGAGACTGAGAAGAGAGACTGAGGAGAGAGACTGATCACTGAGGAGAGAGACTGATCACTGAGGAGAGAGACCGATCACCGAGGAGAGAGAGAGACTGAGGAGAGAGAATGAGGAGGGAGACTGATCACTGAGGAGAGAGACTGAGGAGAGAGACTGATCACTGAGGAGAGAGACTGAGGAGAGAGACTGATCACCGAGGAGAGAGACTGAGGAGAGAGACTGATCACCGAGGAGAGAGACTGATCACCGAGGAGAGAGACTGAGGAGAGAGACTGATCACCGAGGAGAGAGACTGAGGAGAGAGACTGATCACCGAGGAGAGAGACTGAGAAGAGAGACTGAGGAGAGAGACTGATCACCGAGGAGAGAGACTGAGAAGAGAGACTGAGGAGAGAGACTGATCACTGAGGAGAGAGACTGAGGAGAGAGACTGAGGAGAGAGACTAATCACTGAGGAGAGAGACTGAGGAGAGAGACTGAGGAGAGAGACTGATCACCGAGAAGAGAGACTGAGGAGAGAGACTGAGGAGAGAGACTGATCACCGAGGAGAGAGACTGAGGAGGGAGACTGATCACTGAGGAGAGAGACTGAGGAGAGAGACTGATCACCGAGGAGAGAGACTGAGGAGAGAGACTGATCACCGAGGAGAGAGACTGAGTAGAGAGACTGATCACCGAGGAGAGAGACTGAGAAGAGAGACTGAGGAGAGAGACTGATCACCGAGGAGAGAGACTGATCACCGAGGAGAGAGACTGAGGAGAGAGACTGAGGAGAGAGACTGAGGAGAGAGACTGATCACCGAGGAGAGAGACTGAGGAGAGAGACTGAGGAGAGAGACCGATCACTGAGGAGAGAGACTGATCACTGAGGAGAGAGACTGATCACTGAGGAGAGAGACTGAGGAGAGAGACTGATCACCGAGGAGAGAGACTGATCACTGAGGAGAGAGACTGATCACTGAGGAGAGAGACTGAGGAGAGAGACTGATCACCGAGGAGACAGACTGAGAAGAGAGATTGAGGAGAGAGACTGATCACTGAGGAGAGAGACTGAGAAGAGAGACTGAGGAGAGAGACTGATCACCGAGGAGAGAGACTGAGGAGAGAGACTGATCACTGAGGAGAGAGACTGAGAAGAGAGACTGAGGAGAGAGACTGATCACCGAGGAGAGAGACTGAGAAGAGAGACTGAGGAGAGAGACTGATCACCGAGGAGAGAGACTGAGGAGAGAGACTGATCACCGAGGAGAGAGACTGAGGAGAGAGACTGATCACTGAGAAGAGAGACTGAGGAGAGAGACTGATCACTGAGGAGAGAGACTGATCACCGAGGAGAGAGACTGAGGAGAGAGACTGATCACCGAGGAGAGAGACTGAGGAGAGAGACTGATCACTGAGAAGAGAGACTGAGGAGAGAGACTGATCACTGAGGAGAGAGACTGATCACCGAGGAGAGAGACTGATCACCGAGGAGAGAGACTGAGGAGAGAGACTGATCACCGAGGAGAGAGACTGAGGAGAGAGACTGATCACTGAGGAGAGAGACTGAGGAGAGAGAGACTGATCACTGAGGAGAGAGACCGATCACTGAGGAGAGAGACCGATCACTGAGGAGAGAGACTGATCACAGAGGAGAGAGACTGATCACAGAGGAGAGAGACTGATCACTGAGGAGAGAGACTGATCACCGAGGAGAGAGACCGATCACTGAGGAGAGAGACTGATCACTGAGGAGAGAGACCGATCACCGAGGAGAGAGACTGAGGAGAGAGACTGAGGAGAGAGACCGATGACTGAGGAGAGAGACTGATCACCGAGGAGAGAGACTGAGAAGAGAGACTGAGGAGAGAGACCGATCACTGAGGAGAGAGACTGATCACCGAGGAGAGAGACTGATCACCGAGGAGAGAGACTGAGAAGAGAGACTGAGGAGAGAGACTGATCACTGAGGAGAGAGACTGAGGAGAGAGACTGAGGAGAGAGACCGATGACTGAGGAGAGAGACTGATCACCGAGGAGAGAGACTGAGAAGAGAGACTGAGGAGAGAGACCGATCACTGAGGAGAGAGACTGATCACCGAGGAGAGAGACTGATCACCGAGGAGAGAGACTGAGAAGAGAGACTGAGGAGAGAGACTGATCACTGAGGAGAGAGACTGAGGAGAGAGAGACTGATCACTGAGGAGAGAGACCGATCACTGAGGAGAGAGACCGATCACTGAGGAGAGAGACCGATCACTGAGGAGAGAGACTGATCACTGAGGAGAGAGACTGATCACCGAGGAGAGAGACCGATCACTGAGGAGAGAGACTGATCACAGAGGAGAGAGACTGATCACTGAGGAGAGAGACTGATCACCGAGGAGAGAGACCGATCACTGAGGAGAGAGACTGATCACTGAGGAGAGAGACCGATCACCGAGGAGAGAGACTGAGGAGAGAGACCGATGACTGAGGAGAGAGACTGATCACCGAGGAGAGAGACTGAGAAGAGAGACTGAGGAGAGAGACCGATCACTGAGGAGAGAGACTGATCACCGAGGAGAGAGACTGATCACCGAGGAGAGAGACTGAGAAGAGAGACTGAGGAGAGAGACTGATCACTGAGGAGAGAGACTGAGGAGAGAGAGACTGATCACTGAGGAGAGAGACTGATCACTGAGGAGAGAGACTGATCACCGAGGAGAGAGACCGATCACTGAGGAGAGAGACTGATCACAGAGGAGAGAGACTGATCACTGAGGAGAGAGACTGATCACCGAGGAGAGAGACCGATCACTGAGGAGAGAGACTGATCACTGAGGAGAGAGACCGATCACCGAGGAGAGAGAGACTGATCACCGAGGAGAGAGAGACTGATCACCGAGGAGAGAGAGACCGATCACCGGGGAAAGAGACCGATCACCGAGGAGAGAGACTGATCACCGAGGAGAGAGACCGATCACTGAGGAGAGAGACTGATCACAGAGGAGAGAGACTGATCACTGAGGAGAGAGACTGATCACTGAGGAGAGAGACCGATCACCGAGGAGAGAGACTGATCACCGAGGAGAGAGAGACTGATCACCGAGGAGAGAGAGACCGATCACCGGGGAAAGAGACCGATCACCGAGGAGAGAGACTGAGGAGAGAGAGACCGATCACCGAGGAGAGAGACCGATCACCGAGGAGAGAGACTGATCACCGAGGAGAGAGACTGATCACCGAGGAGAGAGACTGATCACCGAGGAGAGAGACTGATCACCGAGGAGAGAGACTGATCACCGAGGAGAGAGACTGATCACCGAGGAGAGAGACTGAGGAGGGAGCGGTCCACAAGCAAACAATCCCCTCCCCCCACAATGACATTCGGTGCGTTTCCCGGACCCTCCATTGTTATGATCAGAAGTTGATCGATTTCTCACACAATAATATTGGGAACAGAAGTTCTTCTAGAAGGAGCCGCTGATGTGTTTAGTTTTCTGTCTTTATTGATAAACCTTGAAGTATAAATAGAGATGTAAATACAAATGAAATGAAAACTTTTCCCCTCCAATCTGTGAATAAAGGAAAACGTCTTACAGGGTACCAAACACACTCACCTCTCGATCACTCGTCATCCATACACATACAGACAATGATCTTATGCCGCGTACACACGAGCGGACTTTACAGCAGACTTCCTGAATGAACGGACTTCTCTACACACAATCCACCAAAGTCCATCGGATTGGTACGTGATGACGTACACCGGACTAAGACAAGGAAGTTCATAGCCAGTAGCCAATAGCTGCCCTAGCGTGGGTTTTTGTCCGTCGGACCGGCACACAGACGAGCGGATTTTTCCACCGGACTCGATTTCGACGGATTAATTTAAAACAAGTTTCAAATCTAAGTCCGTCCAACTATTGAGAAAACAAAGTCCGCTGGAGCCCACACACATCGAATTGTCTGATGAAATCCCGTCCGCGGGGCAAAGTCCGCCGTAAAGTGCGATCGTGTGTACGCGGCATTAGACCCGGGTCTGATGATACATTTAGCCAAGGTTGCTGAAATATAATAAGGATTGATTAGAATGGGCTTGTGGTCAGAGTAATTGTCTGTATTAGATCTGCATTAGTGGAGGAGATTTCCACACGTGGGATCGATCTTGATGTATCGATTGATAAACAAGCATACACACAGTGCAGCACAGTTGGTTTCGGGAGTCAGCGATTCCTGACCTGACAGAGTCCCCTGTTATTTTGCTGATCGCTCACCATCAGGCGTCTTGCTCTGGTTGACTTTCGATCCTCAGATTTCCCGTATGGCCGTCATCTCCTTGCTGGAAGGGAGTCCGTGCGCTCCAAGCATTGTTGGTTCCTCCAATTGAGGCTCACGGTAAGCAGCAAGGTTCAGAATCGTCCGACTCAGCCGTATCCAGGGGCTGTGTAAAAAGCGATGTAACAAGCCGCATCCAGAAAACAATTGGGTGAGGATCACATTTCAATTTGGTGGTCGTTGTCAATCCCAAGAAGTGGAGATGTATGGAGGTGGTTCCAGGTATTTGGGCATCCAGAGGTCCCGCCCACCACTAGCACCGTGACAAGATGCTAATGATCGATTTCTCACCTTCTCTTCATGTCACCCCAACACTCAGATATTTGTTTTATAAATATAATTTGCTCATCATATGAAGAAAAATATCCAGAATCCCCCTTTATATCAGAACTCCGAGGACTCTGATGTACGGAGAGGACTCTGATGTATGGAGAGGACTCTGATGTAGGGAGAGGACTCTGATGTATGGAGAGGACTCTGATGTACGGAGAGGACTCTGATGTAAGGAGAAGACTCTGATGTACGGAGAAGACTCTGATGTACGGAGAGGACTCTGATGTACGGAGAGGACTCTGATGTACGGAGAGGACTCTGATGTAAGGAGAAGACTCTGATGTACGGAGAGGACTCTGATGTAGGGAGAGGACTCTGATGTAGGGAGAGGACTCTGATGTACGGAGAGGACTCTGATGTACGGAGAGGACTCTGATGTAGGGAGAGGACTCTGATGTAGGGAGGGGACTCTGATGTACGGAGAGGACTCTGATGTACGGAGAGGACTCTGATGTACGGAGAGGACTCTGATGTAGGGAGAGGACTCTGATGTAGGGAGAGGACTCTGATGTAGGGAGGGGACTCTGATGTACGGAGAGGACTCTGATGTACGGAGAGGACTCTGATGTACGGAGAGGACTCTGATGTAGGGAGGGGACTCTGATGTACGGAGAGGACTCTGATGTAGGGAGAGGACTCTGATGTAAGGAGAAGACTCTGATGTACGGAGAGGACTCTGATGTAGGGAGAGGACTCTGATGTAGGGAGGGGACTCTGATGTACGGAGAGGACTCTGATGTACGGAGAGGACTCTGATGTAAGGAGAAGACTCTGATGTACGGAGAGGACTCTGATGTAGGGAGAGGATTCTGATGTACGGAGAGGACTCTGATGTACGGAGAGGACTCTGATGTAAGGAGAAGACTCTGATGTACGGAGAAGACTCTGATGTACGGAGAGGACTCTGATGTACGGAGAGGACTCTGATGTACGGAGAGGACTCTGATGTAAGGAGAAGACTCTGATGTACGGAGAGGACTCTGATGTAAGGAGAGGACTCTGTAGGGAGAGGACTCTGATGTACGGAGAGGACTCTGATGTACGGAGAGGACTCTGATGTAAGGAGAAGACTCTGATGTACGGAGAGGACTCTGATGTACGGAGAGGACTCTGATGTAAGGAGAAGACTCTGATGTACGGAGAGGACTCTGATGTAGGGAGAGGACTCTGATGTACGAAGAGGACTCTGATGTACGGAGAGGACTCTGATGTACGGAGAGGACTCTGATGTAGGGAGAGGACTCTGATGTAAGGAGAGGACTCTGATGTACGGAGAGGACTCTGATGTACGGAGGGGACTCTGATGTACGGAGAGGACTCTGATGTACGGAGAGGACTCTGATGTAAGGAGAGGACTCTGATGTAGGGAGAGGACTCTGATGTAGGGAGAGGACTCTGATGTACGGAGAGGACTCTGATATACGGAGAGGACTCTGATGTAAGGAGAAGACTCTGATGTACGGAGAAGACTCTGATGTACGGAGAGGACTCTGATGTACGGAGAGGACTCTGATGTAAGGAGAAGACTCTGATGTACGGAGAGGACTCTGATGTAGGGAGAGGACTCTGATGTACAGAGAGGACTCTGATGTACGGAGAGGACTCTGATGTAAGGAGAGGACTCTGATGTAGGGAGAGGACTCTGATGTAGGGAGGGGACTCTGATGTAAGGAGAAGACTCTGATGTACGGAGAAGACTCTGATGTACGGAGAGGACTCTGATGTACGGAGAGGACTCTGATGTACGGAGAGGACTCTGATGTAAGGAGAAGACTCTGATGTACAGAGAGGACTCTGATGTAGGGAGAGGACTCTGATGTACGGAGAGGACTCTGATGTACGGAGAGGACTCTGATGTAAGGAGAAGACTCTGATGTACGGAGAGGACTCTGATGTACGGAGAGGACTCTGATGTAAGGAGAGGACTCTGATGTACGGAGAGGACTCTGATGTACGGAGAGGACTCTGATGTAAGGAGAGGACTCTGATGTAGGGAGAGGACTCTGATGTACGGAGAGGACTCTGATGTACGGAGAGGACTCTGATGTAAGGAGAAGACTCTGATGTACGGAGAGGACTCTGATGTACGGAGAGGACTCTGATGTACGGAGAGGACTCTGATGTAAGGAGAGGACTCTGATGTAGGGAGAGGACTCTGATGTACGGAGAGGACTCTGATGTACGGAGAGGACTCTGATGTAAGGAGAAGACTCTGATGTACGGAGAGGACTCTGATGTAGGGAGAGGACTCTGATGTACGAAGAGGACTCTGATGTACGGAGAGGACTCTGATGTAAGGAGAGGACTCTGATGTAAGGAGAGGACTCTGATGTAGGGAGTGGACTCTGATGTACGGAGAGGACTCTGATGTAGGGAGAGGACTCTGATGTATGGGGAGGACTCTGATGTAAGGAGAGGACTCTGATGTAGGGAGAGGACTCTGATGTAAGGAGAGGACTCTGATGTACGGAGGGGACTCTGATGTACGGAGAGGACTCTGATGTAAGGAGGGGACTCTGATGTACGGAGAGGACTCTGATGTAAGGAGAGGACTCTGATGTAAGGAGAGGACTCTGATGTACGGAGGGGACTCTGATGTAAGAAGAGGACTCTGATGTACGGAGAGGACTCTGATGTAGGGAGAGGACTCTGATGTAAGGAGAGGACTCTGATGTAGGGAGAGGACTCTGATGTACGGAGAGGACTCTGATGTAAGGAGAGGACTCTGATGTAGGGAGAGGACTCTAATGTATGGAGAGCACTCTGATGTACGGAGAGGACTCTGATGTAGGGAGGGGACTCTGATGTACGGAGAGGACTCTGATGTAAGGAGAGGACTCTGATGTAAGGAGAGGACTCTAATGTATGGAGAGGACTCTGATGTACGGAGAGGACTCTGATGTACGGAGAGGACTCTGATGTAGGGAGAGGACTCTAATGTATGGAGAGGACGCTGATGTACGGAGAGGACTCTGATGTAGGGAGGGGACTCTGATGTACGGAGAGGACTCTGATGTAAGGAGAGGACTCTGATGTACGGAGAGGACTCTGATGTAGGGAGGGGACTCTGATGTACGGAGAGGAATCTGATGTAGGGAGGGGACTCTGATGTACGGAGAGGACTCTGATGTAAGGAGAGGACTCTGATGTATGGAGAGGACTCTAATGTATGGAGAGGACTCTGATGTACGGAGAGGACTCTGATGTAGGGAGAGGACTCTGATGTAAGGAGAGGACTCTGATGTAGGGAGAGGACTTTGATGTACGGAGAGAACTCTGATGTACGGAGAGGACTCTGATGTAAGGAGGGGACTCTGATGTAGGGAGAGGACTCTGTAAGGAGAGGACTCTGATGTATGGAGAGGACTCTGATGTAAGGAGAGGACTCTGATGTAAGGAGAGGACTCTGATGTAGGGAGGGGACTCTGATGTACAGAGAGGACTCTGATGTAGGGAGAGGACTCTGATGTACGGAGAGGACTCTGATGTACGGAGAGGACTCTGATGTACGGAGAGGACTCTGATGTAGGGAGAGGACTCTGATGTAGGGAGAGGACTCTGATGTACGGAGAAGACTCTGATGTAGGGAGAGGACTCTGATGTACAGAGAGGACTCTGATGTAGGGAGAGGACTCTGATGTACGGAGAAGACTCTGATGTAGGGAGAGGACTCTGATGTAGGGAGAGGACTCTGATGTACAGAGAGGACTCTGATGTAGGGAGAGGACTCTGATGTACGGAGAAGACTCTGATGTAAGGAGAGGACTCTGATGTAGGGAGAGGACTCTGATGTAGGGAGAGGACTCTGATGTACAGAGAGGACTCTGATGTAGGGAGAGGACTCTGATGTACGGAGAGGACTCTGATGTACGGAGAGGACTCTGATGTACAGAGAGGACTCTGATGTAGGGAGAGGACTCTGATGTACGGAGAAGACTCTAATGTAAGGAGAGGACTCTGATGTAGGGAGAGGACTCTGATGTACGGAGAGGACTCTGATGTACGGAGAGGACTCTGATGTAAGGAGAGGACTCTGATGTAGGGAGAGGACTCTGATGTATGGAGAGGACTCTGATGTAGGGAGAGGACTCTGATGTATGGAGAGGACTCTGATGTAGGGAGAGGACTCTGATGTATGGAGAGGACTCTGATGTAAGGAGAGGACTCTGGTGTAGGGAGGGGACTCTGATGTAAGGAGAGGACTCTGGTGTAGGGAGGGGACTCTGATGTAAGGAGAGGACTCTGATGTAGGGAGAGGACTCTGATGTATGGAGAGGACTCTGACGTAAGGAGGAGACTCTGATGTAAGGAGAGGACTCTGATGTAAGGAGAGGACTCTGATGTAGGGAGAGGACTCTGATGTATGGAGAGGACTCTGACGTAAGGAGGAGACTCTGATGTAAGGAGAGGACTCTGATGTAAGGAGAGGACTCTGATGTACGGAGAGGACTCTGATGTACGGAGAGGACTCTGATGTAAGGAGAGGACTCTGATGTACGGAGAGGACTCTGATGTAGGGAGAGGACTCTGATGTAGGGAGAGGACTCTGATGTAGGGAGAGGACTCTGATGTACGGAGAGGACTCTGATGTAGGGAGAGGACTCTGATGTAAGAAGAGGACTCTGATGTACGGAGAGGACTCTGATGTAGGGAGAGGACTCTGATGTAGGGAGAGGACTCTGATGTACGGAGAGGACTCTGATGTAAGGAGAGGACTCTGATGTATGGAGAGGACTCTGATGTACGGAGAGGACTCTAATGTATGGAGAGGACTCTGATGTACGGAGAGGACTCTGATGTAAGGAGAGGACTCTGATGTAAGGAGAGGACTCTGATGTACGGAGATGACTCTGATGTAAGGAGAGGACTCTGATGTACGGAGAGGACTCTGATGTAAGGAGAGGACTCTGATGTAAGGAGAGGACTCTGATGTAGGGAGAGGACTCTGATGTACGGAGAGAACTCTGATGTAGGGAGAGGACTCTGATGTACGGAGAGGACTCTGATGTAAGGAGGGGACTCTGATGTAGGGAGAGGACTCTGTAAGGAGAGGACTCTGATGTAGGGAGGGGACTCTGATGTAGGGAGGGGACTCTGATGTATGGAGAGGACTCTGATGTAGGGAGAGGACTCTGATGTATGGAGAGGACTCTGACGTAAGGAGGAGACTCTGATGTAAGGAGAGGACTCTGATGTAAGGAGAGGACTCTGATGTACGGAGAGGACTCTGATGTACGGAGAGGACTCTGATGTAAGGAGAGGACTCTGATGTACGGAGAGGACTCTGATGTAGGGAGAGGACTCTGATGTAGGGAGAGGACTCTGATGTACGGAGAGGACTCTGATGTAGGGAGAGGACTCTGATGTAAGAAGAGGACTCTGATGTACGGAGAGGACTCTGATGTAGGGAGAGGACTCTGATGTAGGGAGAGGACTCTGATGTACGGAGAGGACTCTGATGTAAGGAGAGGACTCTGATGTAAGGAGAGGACTCTGATGTATGGAGAGGACTCTGATGTACGGAGAGGACTCTGATGTATGGAGAGGACTCTGATGTACGGAGAGGACTCTGATGTAGGGAGGAGACTCTGATGTACGGAGAGGACTCTGATGTAAGGAGAGGACTCTGATGTAAGGAGAGGACTCTGATGTAGGGAGAGGACTCTGATGTACGGAGAGAACTCTGATGTACGGAGAGGACTCTGATGTAAGGAGGGGACTCTGATGTAGGGAGAGGACTCTGTAAGGAGAGGACTCTGATGTAGGGAGGGGACTCTGATGTACGGAGAGAACTCTGATGTACGGAGAGGACTCTGATGTAAGGAGAGGACTCTGATGTAGGGAGAGGACTCTGTAAGGAGAGGACTCTGATGTAGGGAGGGGACTCTGATGTAGGGAGAGGACTCTGATGTAAGGAGAGGACTCTGATGTAAGGAGGGGACTCTGATGTACGGAGAGGACTCTGATGTAGGGAGAGGACTCTGATGTACGGAGAGGACTCTGATGTAGGGAGGGGACTCTGATGTAAGGAGGGGACTCTGATGTACGGAGAGGACTCTGATGTAGGGAGAGGACTCTGATGTACGGAGAGGACTCTGATGTAAGGAGAGGACTCTGATGTAAGGAGGGGACTCTGATGTACGGAGAGGACTCTGATGTAGGGAGAGGACTCTGATGTAAGGAGAGGACTCTGGTGTAGGGAGGGGACTCTGATGTAGGGAGGGGACTCTGATGTAGGGAGGGGACTCTGATGTACGGAGAGGACTCTAATGTATGGAGAGGACTCTGATGTACGGAGAGGACTCTGATGTAAGGAGAGGACTCTGATGTAAGGAGAGGACTCTGATGTACGGAGAGGACTCTAATGTATGGAGAGGACTCTGATGTACGGAGAGGACTCTGATGTAAGGAGAGGACTCTGATGTAAGGAGAGGACTCTGATGTAGGGAGAGGACTCTGATGTACGGAGAGGACTCTGATGTACGGAGAGGACTCTGATGTAAGGAGAGGACTCTGTAAGGAGAGGACTCTGATGTTTGGAGGGGACTCTGATGTAGGGAGAGGACTCTGATGTAAGGAGAGGACTCTGATGTAAGGAGGGGACTCTGATGTACGGAGAGGACTCTGATGTAGGGAGAGGACTCTGATGTACGGAGAGGACTCTGATGTACGGAGAGGACTCTGATGTAAGGAGAAGACTCTGATGTACGGAGAGGACTCTGATGTAGGGAGAGGACTCTGATGTACGGAGAGGACTCTGATGTACGGAGAGGACTCTGATGTACGGAGAGGACTCTGATGTAGGGAGAGGACTCTGATGTAAGGAGAGGACTCTGATGTACGGAGGGGACTCTGATGTACGGAGAGGACTCTGATGTAAGGAGAGGACTCTGATGTACGGAGAGGACTCTGATGTAGGGAGAGGACTCTGATGTAAGGAGAGGACTCTGATGTAAGGAGAGGACTCTGATGTAAGGAGAGGACTCTGATGTACGGAGGGGACTCTGATGTAAGAAGAGGACTCTGATGTACGGAGAGGACTCTGATGTACGGAGAGGACTCTGATGTAGGGAGAGGACTCTGATGTATGGAGAGGACTCTGATGTATGGAGAGGACTCTGATGTATGGAGAGGACTCTGATGTACGGAGAGGACTCTGATGTAAGGAGAGGACTCTGATGTACGGAGAGGACTCTGATGTAAGGAGAGGACTCTGATGTAAGGAGAGGACTCTGATGTACGGAGAGGACTCTGATGTACGGAGAGGACTCTGATGTACGGAGAGGACTCTGATGTAGGGAGAGGACTCTGATGTAGGGAGAGGACTCTGATGTACGGAGAGGACTCTGATGTACGGAGAGGACTCTGATGTACGGAGAGGACTCTGATGTAAGGAGAGGACTCTGATGTAGGGAGAGGACTCTGATGTATGGAGAGGACTCTGATGTAGGGAGAGGACTCTGATGTATGGAGAGGACTCTGATGTAAGGAGGAGACTCTGATGTAAGGAGAGGACTCTGATGTAAGGAGAGGACTCTGATGTAAGGAGAGGACTCTGATGTAAGGAGAGGACTCTGGTGTAGGGAGGGGACTCTGATGTAAGGAGGGGACTCTGATGTATGGAGAGGACTCTGATGTAGGGAGAGGACTCTGATGTATGGAGAGGACTCTGACGTAAGGAGGAGACTCTGATGTAAGGAGAGGACTCTGATGTAAGGAGAGGACTCTGATGTACGGAGAGGACTCTGATGTACGGAGAGGACTCTGATGTAAGGAGAGGACTCTGATGTACGGAGAGGACTCTGATGTAAGGAGAGGACTCTGATGTAAGGAGAGGACTCTGATGTACGGAGAGGACTCTGATGTAGGGAGAGGACTCTGATGTAGGGAGAGGACTCTGATGTACGGAGAGGACTCTGATGTAGGGAGAGGACTCTGATGTAAGAAGAGGACTCTGATGTACGGAGAGGACTCTGATGTAGGGAGAGGACTCTGATGTAGGGAGAGGACTCTGATGTACGGAGAGGACTCTGATGTAAGGAGAGGACTCTGATGTATGGAGAGGACTCTGATGTACGGAGAGGACTCTAATGTATGGAGAGGACTCTGATGTACGGAGAGGACTCTGATGTAGGGAGGAGACTCTGATGTACGGAGAGGACTCTGATGTAAGGAGAGGACTCTGATGTAAGGAGAGGACTCTGATGTACGGAGAGGACTCTGATGTAGGGAGAGGACTCTGATGTACGGGAGAGGACTCTGATGTACGGAGAGGACTCTGATGTAAGGAGGGACTCTGATGTAGGGAGGGACTCTGTAAGGAGAGGACTCTGATGTAGGGAGGGGACTCTGATGTAGGGAGAGGACTCTGATGTAAGGAGAGGACTCTGATGTAAGGAGGGGACTCTGATGTAAGGAGAGGACTCTGATGTAAGGAGGGACTCTGATGTACGGAGAGGACTCTGATGTAAGGAGAGGACTCTGATGTAAGGAGAGGACTCTGATGTACGGAGAGGACTCTGATGTAAGGGAGGGACTCTGATGTAGGAGAGGACTCTGTAAGGAGAGGACTCTGATGTAGGGAGGGGACTCTGATGTAGGGAGAGGACTCTGATGTAAGGAGAGGACTCTGATGTAAGGAGGGGACTCTGATGTACGGAGAGGACTCTGATGTAGGGAGAGGACTCTGATGTACGGAGAGGACTCTGATGTAGGGAGGGACTCTGATGTAAGGAGGGGACTCTGATGTACGGGAGAGGACTCTGATGTAGGGAGAGGACTCTGATGTACGGAGAGGACTCTGATGTAAGGAGAGGACTCTGATGTAGGGAGGGGACTCTGATGTAAGGAGGGGACTCTGATGTACGGAGAGGACTCTGATGTAGGGAGAGGACTCTGATGTAAGGAGAGGACTCTGGTGTAGGGAGGGGACTCTGATGTAGGGAGGGGACTCTGATGTAGGGAGGGACTCTGATGTGGGGGAGAGGACTCTGATGTAGGGAGGGGACTCTGATGTAAGGAGAGGACTCTGATTTAGGGAGGGGACTCTGATGTAGGAGAGGACTCTGATGTACGGAGAGGACTCTGATGTAAGGAGAGGACTCTGATGTACGGAGAGGACTCTGATGTAAGGAGAGGACTCTGGTGTAAGGAGAGGACTCTGATGTACGGAGAGGACTCTGATGTAAGGAGAGGACTCTGATGTATGGAGAGGACTCTGATGTACGGAGAGGACTCTGATGTATGGAGAGGACTCTGATGTATGGAGAGACTCTGATGTAAGGAGAGGACTCCGATGTAAGGAGAGGACTCTGATGTAGGGAGAGGACTCTGATGTAAGGAGAGGACTCTGATGTAGGGAGAGGACTCTGATGTACGGAGAGGACTCTGATGTAAGGAGAGGACTCTGGTGTAAGGAGAGGACTCTGATGTACGGAGAGGACTCTGATGTAAGGAGAGGACTCTGATGTATGGAGAGGACTCTGATGTACGGAGAGGACTCTGATGTAAGGAGAGGACTCTGATGTAAGGAGAAGACTCTGATGTAGGGAGGGGACTCTGATGTACGGAGAGGACTCTGATGTAGGGAGGGGACTCTGATGTAGGGAGGAGACTCTGGTGTAGGGAGGGGACTCTGATGTAAGGAGAGGACTCTGATGTAGGGAGGAGACTCTGGTGTAGGGAGAGGACTCTGATGTAAGGAGGGGACTCTGATGTATGGAGAGGACTCTGATGTACGGAGAGGACTCTGATGTAAGGAGAGGACTCTGATGTACGGAGAGGACTCTGATGTAAGGAGAGGACTCTGATGTACGGAGAGGACTCTGATGTAGGGAGAGGACTCTGATGTAGGGAGAGGACTCTGATGTAGGGAGAGGACTCTGATGTACGGAGAGGACTCTGATGTAGGGAGAGGACTCTGATGTAAGAAGAGGACTCTGATGTACGGAGGGAGAGGACTCTGATGTACGGAGAGGACTCTGATGTAAGGAGAGGACTCTGATGTATGGAGAGGACTCTGATGTACGGAGAGGACTCTAATGTATGGAGAGGACTCTGATGTACGGAGAGGACTCTGATGTAGGAGGAGACTCTGATGTACGGAGGGACTCTGATGTAGGGAGGAGACTCTGGTGTAGGGAGAGGACTCTGATGTAAGGAGAGGACTCTGATGTACGGAGAGGACTCTGATGTACGGAGAGGACTCTGATGTACGGAGAGGACTCTGATGTACGGAGAGGACTCTGATGTAAGGAGAGGACTCTGATGTAAGGAGAGGACTCTGATGTACGGAGAGGACTCTGATGTAGGGAGAGGACTCTGATGTAGGGAGAGGACTCTGATGTAGGGAGAGGACTCTGATGTACGGAGAGGACTCTGATGTAGGGAGAGGACTCTGATGTAAGAAGAGGACTCTGATGTACGGAGAGGACTCTGATGTAGGGAGAGGACTCTGATGTAGGAGAGGACTCTGATGTACGGAGAGGACTCTGATGTAAGGAGAGGACTCTGATGTAGGGAGAGGACTCTGATGTACGGAGAGGACTCTAATGTATGGAGAGGACTCTGATGTACGGAGAGGACTCTGATGTAGGGAGAGACTCTGATGTACGGAGAGGACTCTGATGTAAGGAGAGGACTCTGATGTAAGGGAGGAGGACTCTGATGTACGGAGAGGACTCTGATGTAGGGAGAGGACTCTGATGTACGGAGAGAACTCTGATGTACGGAGAGGACTCTGATGTAAGGAGGGGACTCTGATGTAGGGAGAGGACTCTGTAAGGAGAGGACTCTGATGTAGGGAGGGACTCTGATGTAGGGAGAGGACTCTGATGTAAGGAGAGGACTCTGATGTAAGGAGAGGACTCTGATGTACGGAGAGGACTCTGATGTAAGGAGAGGACTCTGATGTAAGGGAGAGGACTCTGATGTACGGAGAGGACTCTGATGTAAGGAGGGGACTCTGATGTAGGGAGAGGACTCTGTAAGGAGAGGACTCTGATGTAGGGAGGGGACTCTGATGTAGGGAGAGGGACTCTGATGTAAGGAGAGGACTCTGATGTAAGGAGGGGACTCTGATGTACGGAGAGGACTCTGATGTAGGGAGAGGACTCTGATGTAAGGAGAGGACTCTGATGTAGGGAGGGGACTCTGATGTAAGGAGGGGACTCTGATGTACGGAGAGGACTCTGATTTAGGGAGAGGACTCTGATGTACGGAGAGGACTCTGATGTAAGGAGAGGACTCTGATGTAGGGAGGGGACTCTGATGTAAGGAGGGGACTCTGATGTACGGAGAGGACTCTGATGTAGGGAGAGGACTCTGATGTAAGGAGAGGACTCTGATGTAAGGAGGGGACTCTGATGTAGGAGGGGACTCTGATGTAAGGAGAGGGACTCTGATGTAGGGAGAGGACTCTGATGTAGGGAGGGACTCTGATGTAAGGAGAGGACTCTGATGTAAGGAGAGGACTCTGATGTACGGAGAGGACTCTGATGTACGGAGAGGACTCTGATGTAAGGAGAGGACTCTGATGTACGGAGAGGACTCTGATGTAAGGAGAGGACTCTGATGTAAGGAGAGGACTCTGATGTACGGAGAGGACTCTGATGTAAGGAGAGGACTCTGATGTATGGAGAGGACTCTGATGTAAGGAGAGGACTCTGATGTAGGAGAGGACTCTGATGTAGGGAGAGACTCTGATGTAAGGAGAGGACTCTGATGTAGGGAGAGGACTCTGATGTAAGGAGAGGACTCTGATGTAAGGAGAGGACTCTGGATGTAGGGAGAGGACTCTGATGTACGGAGAGGACTCTGATGTAAGGAGAGGACTCTGATGTAGGAGAGGACTCTGATGTACGGAGAGGACTCTGATGTAAGGAGAGGACTCTGATGTAAGGAGAGGACTCTGATGTAAGGAGAGGACTCTGATGTAAGGAGAGGACTCTGATGTAGGGAGAGACTCTGATGTAAGGAGAGGACTCTGATGTAGGGAGAGGACTCTGATGTAGGGAGAGGACTCTGATGTAGGAGAGGACTCTGATGTAGGGAGAGGACTCTGATGTAGGAGAGGACTCTGATGTAAGGAGAGGACTCTGATGTAAGGAGAGGACTCTGATGTACGGAGAGGACTCTGATGTAAGGGAGAGGACTCTGGATGTAGGTCTGGTGAGAGAGGACTCTGATGTACGGAGAGGACTCTGATGTAAGGAGAGGACTCTGATGTAGGGAGGGGACTCTGATGTAAGGAGAGGACTCTGATGTAAGGAGAGGACTCTGATGTAGGGAGAGGACTCTGATGTACGGAGAGGACTCTGATGTAAGGAGAGGACTCTGATGTAAGGAGAGGACTCTGATGTATGGAGAGGACTCTGATGTACGGAGAGGACTCTGATGTAAGGAGAGGACTCTGATGTAGGAGAGGACTCTGATGTAAGGAGAGGACTCTGATGTACAGGAGAGGACTCTGATGTACGGAGAGGACTCTGATGTAGGGAGAGGACTCTGATGTAGGGAGAGGACTCTGATGTAGGGAGAGGACTCTGATGTACGGAGAGGACTCTGATGTACGGAGAGGACTCTGATGTAAGGAGAGGACTCTGATGTAGGGAGAGGACTCTGATGTACGGAGAGGACTCTGATGTAGGGAGTGGACTCTGATGTACGGGAGAGGACTCTGATGTAAGGAGAGGACTTTGATGTAAGGAGAGGACTCTGATGTACGGAGATGACTCTGATGTAAGGAGAGGACTCTGATGTAGGGAGAGGACTCTGATGTAGGGAGAGGACTCTGATGTAAGGAGAGGACTTTGATGTAAGGAGAGGACTCTGATGTACGGAGATGACTCTGATGTAAGGAGAGGACTCTGATGTATGGAGAGGACTCTGATGTAAGGAGAGGACTCTGATGTAAGGAGAGGACTCTGATGTAGGGAGAGGACTCTGATGTAAGGAGAAGACTCTGATGTAGGGAGAGGACTCTGATGTAGGGAGGGGACTCTGATGTAAGGAGAGACTCTGATGTAGGGAGAGGACTCTGATGTAGGGAGAGGACTC
>JBBDGP010005703.1:0-46301 GCA_037952835.1 Lithobates septentrionalis | reverse complement strand
GAAAAAATAAATATTATATATAAATATAAATTCAGGTGTGATTGCTGCACAAACTAGATTTATTCAAAAAGATATCAATAAGACATCATAAAATCAGACACACATGAAATAGATATTTAAACGTTTTCGGGCTGTTATAGCTCACGCCCTTCCTCAGAAAATTTATATATAAATTTTGACTTTTTAATTAATATCTCACATTTTTAAATGAATATGGGATTTATTTTGGATATTATTGGCACCATTTTGTCCAATAGGCTGCTTTCACAGTGAACAGTTTGTGAAGCGCCTTTGCGTTAAAATAAAAATGCACAAGAAAAGCTCAAGAAACTTTCATCCCTTTAAATCCTTTGTATCTCTTCACACGTTGCCGTGTTAAAAAAAAAATAATCCTGCTTTCTGCATTTTTAGTGCATAAAAAAAGCACAAAACACACACCTCCCCCTTGAAATGCATTAAGAACACACCTATGTTGTATTTGTGATGCAGTTTTTGAGTCACCTGATCATATGAAAAATGCACCGTAAACGTGGCAAAATTGCGGCAAAATTTATCGTGTTTTTGAGTGGCCGTTATCGGCACCTTTTTTTCTTTTTCTGTTGCCATAACTTTTTTTTTTTTTTTTTATAGCCAATAGTTTTTGCTGGCCGATAGCTCTGTGCATCCCTAATGTCCGAGCTTAGACATGGAGCTGGTGTAATGAGCCCACCCACATGACAGTGTTTGGGTTCAGTGATTGGCTGCTGTCACATGGGGGAGGTCACATCCTGTGTACCCAGAAGCCCTGTTGTGATTGGTTAGGCCTCCTGGATTGCGGGGGGAGATGTGAATGTGTCGGGGTAAGTACCGAATGAGTGACAAGGACTTCTCCCTGAGTGACACGCCGCACCCCGCCCCCCCCCCCCCCCCTCCGAAGCTCTTTTAGAACACCGGTCATCCATCACACCACTGTACGGACTTCGCTCCACCCCTCCCCCATATGCCCTCTATGTTCCTAGTCCACCTTTTCAGCGCCTGTTGCCATGTAATTGAATTTCTCCTGTTTTTTTTTTTTTGCCCCCGTCTGGTTGCAGGTTTCCATGGTAACAGTGAGCTCACTAATTCGATGCGGCAGTGATCTCCAGCATGCTTTCTCCCGCTCCGTGACGTTAGGAGAAGGTCATTTAAGTAGCGGCCACAGAACTAAGCCGCTAATGTGGAATTGGTCGTTAAATTGCCAGTGGAAAGTTCAGGGGGATAAAAGTTGGAAGGATAAAGTTAATTAAAAAATAAAAATGGAATTCCGATACAACCAATCACATGATTTTCTGGTCTTTGCATGATTCTCACATTTTTATTACAAATATTAAATATCCGTTTGATCGAAAACAGACTCCAGTAATTATAATAATTCATGTATTTAGGCCTCGTTCACACGGGTGTACCGCTCTGTGATAATGGCCGTCTCCGGCCGCCCAGCATGTACAAGTGTTCCATGGAGGCAACCTCTTCAAATCCACGACCGGCGGCACAGATCTCCACGACCGGCGGCACAGATCTCCACGACCGGCGGCACAGATCTCCACGACCGGCGGCACAGATCTCCACGACCGGCGGCACAGATCTCCACGACCGGCGGCACAGATCTCCACACCCATCCTGGACTGACCTTCATCAGGATCCGGTGTACAGATCAGATCCCAGTCTACATCCTGATCCGTGCATTGGATGTATACTCCGGGGTGTACAGGGAGATCTGTACATTGGATATATACTCCGGGGTGTACAGGGAGATCTGTACATTGGATATATACTCCGGGGTGTACAGGGAGATCTGTACATTGGATATATACTCTGGGGTGTACAGGGAGATCTGTACATTGGATATATACTCCGGGGTGTACAGGGAGATCCGTACATTGGATATATACTCCGGGGTGTACAGGGAGATCTGTACATTGGATATATACTCCGGGGTGTACAGGGAGATCCGTACATTGGATATATACTCCGGGGTGTACAGGGAGATCTGTACATTGGATATATACTCCGGGGTGTACAGGGAGATCCGTACATTGGATATATACTCCGGGGTGTACAGGGAGATCTGTACATTGGATATATACTCCGGGGTGTACAGGGAGATCTGTACATTGGATATATACTCCGGGGTGTACAGGGAGATCTGTACATTGGATATATACTCCGGGGTGTACAGGGAGATCTGTACATTGGATATATACTCCGGGGTGTACAGGGAGATCCGTACATTGGATATATACTCCGGGGTGTACAGGGAGATCCGTACATTGGATGTATACTCCGGGGGGTACAGGGAGATCCGTGCATTGGATATATACTCCGGGGTGTACAGGGAGATCTGTACATTGGATATATACTCCGGGGTGTACAGGGAGATCCGTACATTGGATATATACTCGGGTGTACAGGGAGATCCGTACATTGGATGTATACTCCGGGGTGTACAGGGAGATCCGTACATTGGATGTATACTCCGGGGTGTACAGGGAGATCCGTACATTGGATATATACTCCGGGGTGTACAGGGAGATCCGTACATTGGATATATACTCCGGGGGGTACAGGGAGATCCGTACATTGGATATATACTCCGGGGTGTACAGGGAGATCCGTACATTGGATATATACTCCGGGGTGTACAGGGAGATCCGTACATTGGATATATACTCCGGGGTGTACAGGGAGATCCGTGCATTGGATATATACTCCGGGGTGTACAGGGAGATCCGTGCATTGGATATATACTCCGGGGTGTACAGGGAGATCTGTACATTGGATATATACTCCGGGGTGTACAGGGAGATCCGTACATTGGATATATACTCGGGTGTACAGGGAGATCCGTACATTGGATGTATACTCCGGGGTGTACAGGGAGATCCGTGCATTGGATATATACTCCGGGGTGTACAGGGAGATCCGTACATTGGATATATACTCCGGGGTGTACAGGGAGATCCGTACATTGGATATATACTCCGGGGTGTACAGGGAGATCCGTACATTGGATATATACTCCGGGGTGTACAGGGAGATCCGTACATTGGATATATACTCCAGGGTACACAGGGAGATCCGTACATTGGATATATACTCCAGGGTACACAGGGAGATCCGTACATTGGATATATACTCCAGGGTACACAGGGAGATCCGTACATTGGATGTATACTCCAGGGGGGGGGGGGGCAGGGAGATCCGTACATTGGATGTATACTCCGGGGGGGGGGAAGACAGGGAGATCCGTACATTGGATGTATACTCCGGGGTGTACAGGGAGATCCATACATTGGATGTATACTCCGGGGTGCATTGGATGTATACTCCGGGGTGCACAGGGAGATCGGTACATTGGATGTATACTCCGGGGGGGGGGAGATCCGTACATTGGATGTATACTCCGGGGTGTACAGGGAGATCCGTACATTGGATGTATACTCCGGGGTGCACAGGGAGATCTATGTTGGTCCGTACAGCAGGTCTCCTGTCATTGATACTGTCATTGGCTGCTGGTAGGTTCATCTTCTGGACGACCTGGAGTCTGAGCTTGTTCATTGCAGCCTTCTGTGTGTCCTTCTGTTCATGAAAAAGTCCAGCTTGGTTCTTCTCTTCTCGAGTTCTTCTGGGTTCGTTGACATGTTCCATGGTCCTCCATTAAGTAGCAGCGGGCAGGGTCATACCTTTTTTTTCATGTAAAGTTGATCTTGGTTCTTCTCTATTGGAGTCCTCCTTCGTCCTGTGACAGGATCCATGGTCCTCCATTGAGTGGCAGTGCCTAGACTCAGGAGGCTGGAGCTGGGGCAAGGTCAGGCTTTCCTTTTCATGTAAAGTCGAGTTGGTGCTCCTCTCCTGGGGTTCCTCTTGGTCCTTTTGACATGATCCATAGTCCTCCATTGAGTAGCAGTGCCTAGACTCAGGTGGTGGGAACATGGCAGAGTCCGACTTTCATTTTCATGGAAAGATGGGCTTGGTTGTTCTTGGTTCTTTGACATGGTCCTCCATTGAGTAGCAGTGTCTGGACTCAGGAGGCTGGAGGGGGCAGGGTGAGACTTCCCTTTTCATGTAAAGTCGAGCTTGGATCTTCTCTTTTGGAGTTTTCGGTTCTTTGACACGATCTGTGGTCTTCCAATAAGTGGCAGTGCCTAGACTTATGGGGCTGGAGCAGGCCAGGGTCAGACTCAATGTATAAAGGGAGAAGTCCACATTTTATAGAAGGTCCTCTGCCTCCATCTCTGGATCTAGTGAGATTTCTGCCACGCGTCGTTTAGTGAAGGTAATCTGAGGGTTTGTTTTGGTACCTTCTGTGAATTGCATGGATCTGTGATTGGTTTAGGAAATATTTCCTAAACCGGTCACAGATATACGTATACGTTGTATAATAATAATGTCACTTACCTGTAATCATTGTGTATTGGCTCTTCATATTTAAACCTGAACCTCCATCCAGCACTAATCTAGTTTAGTCATCTCTCAGCTATTCTAATCCGATGTTTCCTATAGGAGGTTGTGTCACCGTCCTATAATAAGATGAACATTCTATACAGACCGGTTCCTCCAGATATAAAGATCCTCAAACCTGTCAGATGTGACAGACAGCAATCCAGAGGAGCGTGTCCCCACATGTGAACAAGTATGCTCCTTTGTGTCCCAGGGGCCCCCAAACACATGTATATTAAAGGGCCACTATAGTGAGAGATATTGTATAGTGGTCACTGTATGGGGGTATTGCCGGTAATGATGGTCCTTAACGGAATCCAAAGCATTCTCTGCTTGGTGGCGCACTAATCATCCGACCTTGTGTGTTCACAATGCATCAGGCCTGCCGCTTAACACAACCTGAAAAGAAGCGGCAATCAATGTAGTAGCGGTGTAGTAGTAGTGTCCACGTTAGGCCGGGCTGTAAAAGAAGCCCATGGTGTATGTGCCCCTGGGGTGGCAGTCCAGGGGTGCCGTAAATTCTCACGGTGGAGAGGTTCAATTTGAGGTTTTTTTGTGGCACCAAGGGCACTGCACCATATTCATGCTTCTTTTGCACCTGTCTCTAGAGCCGAGACCAGAGGAATTTTTGATTCCTGGTCAAAGTGCCTGCCATGGCATTGCACTATGGCACTTGGCATTTATCCTCTTTGATTTCTCCCGGGTTTTTTTTCATGTGTTTTTGTCACTTTATACGGTGTGCACTTACCTCACAACACGATTAGTAGAGTGTAGATTGGACCTGCCCTGAAAGTCTTGGCCTTCTGGTCTGGTTTGCCCTCTTATAGGGTCTTCGGAGGAGCCCCACCCAGTACTTGGGGTTGGGCTGTTCATGCAGTCCTCCCAGAGAACGGGGGTCTATCAGGTTTCAGCTAGGTGGGTACCCCAGTCCCTGTCAGAAGCCTTGCACCCCAGGGGATCAGGGCAAGGGTCCTTTCTCTTCGGAGGAGGTCCATGTGTACACCCTGTGCACTTTTTTGTGTTTCCACATTTGTGTGTTAGTTCAAGTGTGTTTCACACACCACGGGCTTTAAAAAAAAATAAATGGTGTCTACTTTATTGATTTCCAGCGACATTGGCTGGGCATGTCACATTCATTGATCGAAGCTGGAACAATGTGATTGTGTAACGTGCCGATTCTGGGAATTAGGCCTTAAAGAGAATCTCACATTTTGAGTGAAAGTTTCCCTTGAAAGTCCCGACACACTTTTATGTTTCTGGGTATGAGGGAGCATTGGACCTCCTCCCAGGATGCAATGCTCAGGTCTGAATGGCCAATCCTCTTTCAAAGCATAGCTTACATGGTGTGTACCTCCCAGCTCTGGTTGTAAGGGGTACAGTAGCGAGCTTACACGAGACATTGCCACCTGGCCCTCAATAGTGAGAGTCTGAGAAGGCATTCTAGACCTCCCTTAGATGAGCGGCTATGAGCAGAGCGGACGGATCCTTCCCCCAGATCAGGAGAACTGCAGGCCTCGGCCTCTCCTCCTCATAGGATTTCACGTCAGTGTTCATCTGCTGGTCCTCAGTAGCCACAATCTGAGCACTGAGCAACCAGGAGCAACTATCCATCTATCTGATGGGATCATTCATCCTGAAAGCTGTCAGAAGGAAAAGCCAGAACTACAACCCCCCCCCCCCCCAAGCCCTCCCTGCTGATAGCTCAGTTTATTTCGGCGAATTGCGGCTATTTTTGGCCTTGTCCAGCTAGTTGCACAATCTTGTGGACGGTTTTATTTTGCCTGAAAGCGGAATATACTGAGATCTTGGCTCTCCGCCCAAAGCCTGGAAGCTGCTCAGAAAAAAGAACTCTGTGGCCATCAGCATTCCTGAGAGCTTCCTGCATGGCTGTTCCTTCCACTAGCCAGACAATAGAAGTACAGAGCCCCGAGGTCGCCTCCTCTATTGTGACCACCTACTCTGCCTGTAGAAGAATGGTGCATGTAACAAATGTATATACGGTATACACTTAGGTCCATCTATATTTGGACACAGGCACAATTTCCATACTTTTGGCTCTGTATGCCACCAGTATAAAATGAAAACAATGTTTTCATTCTTCACAACAAAGTGAAGACTTTCAGCTTTAATTCAAGGGGTGGATAAATACCATGTACAAATTTTAGGAACTGCAACCCACAGGGGCTCAAATGTAATTGGACAAATTAGTATAATGATAAATAAAATGATAATTTTGAATATTTTGTTGAGAATCCTTTACTGGTAATGACTGCCTGAAGTCTGGAACCCATGTACATCACCAAAGACTGGCTTTCCTCCTTTCTGATGCTTTGCCCGGCTCTACCTGCAGCTTTCTTCAGTTTTTCTTTGTTTGTGGCTCTTTTTGCCTCTAATTTTGTCTTCAGCAAGTAAAATGCTCAATTGGGTTGAGATCAGGTGATTGACTCGGCCATTGCAGAATATTCCACTTCTTTTCCTTCAAAAGCTCCTGGGTTGCTTTTGCAGTGTGTTTTGGATCATTGTCCATCTGTACTGTGAAGTGCCGTCCAATCATTGGCTGAATCTGGGCTGACAGTATATCTCTAAACACTGCAGAATTCATCCGCCTGCTACATCACATCAATAACCACCAATGACCCAGTGTCACTGGAAGCCATGCATGCCCATCCCATCACACTGCAAGCTCCACCATGTGACCACACATGACATTGTGTGCTTTGGATCATGAGCTGTGCCAAGCCTTCTCCACACTTTTTTCTTCCTGTCATTCTGCTACAGATTAATCCTAGTTTCATCCATCCAAAGAATGCTTTTCCAGAACCGCTCTGGCTTTTTTTAGATGTTTTTTGGCAAAGTCTAATCTGGTTTATTCTGTTTTTCAGGCTTATGAATGGTTTTCACCTTGTGGTGGACCCTCTGTATTTGCTCTCATTAAGTTGTCTCTTGATTGTAGACTTTGACAATGATACGCCCACCTCCTGGAGAGTGTCCTTCACTTGTCTCCACCTCCTGGAGAGTGTCCTTCACTTGTCTCCACCTCCTGGAGAGTGTCCTTCACTTGTCTCCACCTCCTGGAGAGTGTCCTTCACTTGTCTCCACCTCCTGGAGAGTGTCCTTCACTTGTCTCCACCTCCTGGAGAGTGTCCTTCACTTGTCTCCACCTCCTGGAGAGTGTCCTTCACTTGTCTCCACCTCCTGGAGAGTGTCCTTCACTTGTCTCCACCTCCTGGAGAGTGTCCTTCACTTGTCTGGATGTTGTGAATGGGTTCTTCTTTAACATAGAGAGTATCCTGCGATCATCCACCACTGTTGTCTTCTGTGGATGTCCAGGCCTTTTTATGTTGCTAAGCTCACCAGTGCATCCTTCTTTGCTCAGAATGTACCAAATTGTTGATTTGGCCACTCCTAATGTTGCTGCTATCTCTCTGATGGATTTGTTCAATTTTTGAAGCCTTAGAATGTCCTGTTTCACTTGGACAGCTCCTTTTGAATGCATGATGTAGGTTCACAGCAATACATTCCAAATGAAAATACCGCACTTGGAATCAACTTCAGACCTTTTACCTGCTTAACTGATGAAGAAATAATGGCGTGGCCCACACCTGGCCATGAAATGGCTTTTGATTTCAATTGTCCAATTACTTTTGGTCCCTTGAAAAAGGGGGCTTGGCTATTCTTAAGAGCTGTAATTCCCAAACACTTCCTCCGATTTGGATGTACATACCCTCAAAATAAACCTGAAAGTGTGACCTTTCAGCCAATATCCATTATAGAACTATAGTTTAAATCTGTTTTGGTAAATACCTGAAAAAACTAAAATTGTGCCTATGTCCAAATATATATGGACCGAACTGTGTGTGTTTGTATATACAGTATTTTACAAAAGTAAGTACACCCCTCAGTGACATTTGTGTAAATCTTTTCTTGTATCTTTTCATGTGACAACACTGAAGAAATGACACTTGTCTACAATGTAAAGTAGTGAGTGTACAGCTTGTATAACAGTGTAAATTTACTGTCCCCTCAAAATAACTCAACACACAGCCATTAATGTCTAAACCGCTGGCAACAAAATTCAGGACACCCCTAAGTGAAAATCTCCAAATTGGGCCCAAAGTGTCAATATTTTGTGTGGCCACCATTATTTTCCAGCACTGCCTTAACCCTCTTGGGCATGGAGGTCACCAGAGCTTCACAGGTTGTCACTGGAGTCCTCTTCCCCTCCCCCATGATGACATCACAGAGCTGGTGGATGTTAGAGACCTTGTGCTCCTCCACCTTCCGTTTGAGGATGTCCCACAGATGATCAATAGGGTTTAGGTCTGGAGACATGCTTGGCCAGTCCATCATCTTTACCCTCAGCTTCTTTAGCAAGGCAGTGGTGGTCTTGGAGGTGTGTTTGGGGTGGTTATCATGTTGGAATACTGCCCTGCGGTCCAGTCTCTGAAGAGAGGGGATCATGCTCTGCTTCAGTATGTCACAGTACATGTTGGCATTCATGGTCCCCTCAATGATCTGTAGCCCCCCAGTGCCGGCAGCACTCATGCAGCCCCAGACCATGACACTCCACCACCATGCTTGACTGTAGACAAGACACACTTGTCTTTGTCCTCCTCACCTGGTTGCCGCCACACACGCTTGTCACCATCTGAACCAAATACGTTTATCTTGGTCTCATCAGACCACAGGACATGGTTCCAGTAATCCATCTCCTTAGTCTGCTTGTCTTCAGCAAACTGTTTGTGGACTTTCTTGTGCATCATCTTTAGAAGAGGCTTCCTTCTGGGATGACAGCCGTGCAGACCAATTTGATGCAGTGTGCGGCGTATGGTCTGAGCACTGACAGGCTGACCCCCCCCACCCCTACAACCTCTGCAGCAATGCTGGCAGCACTCATACCTCTATTTCCCAAAGACAACCTCTGGATATGACGCTGATCACGTGACCTCAACTTCTTTGGTGGACCATGGCGAGGCCTGTTCTGAGGGGAACCTGTCCTGTTATACCGCTGTATGGTCTTGGCCACCGTGCTGCAGCTCAGTTTCAGGGTCTTGGCAATCTTCTTATAGCCTAGGCCATCTTTATGTAGAGCAACAATTCTTTATTTCAGATCCTCAGAGAGTTCTTTGCCATGAGGTGCCATGTTGTACTTCCAGTGACCAGTATGAGAGAGTGAGAGCGATAACACCAAATTTAACACACCTGCTCCCCATTCACACCCGAGACCTTGTAACACTAACGAGTCACATGACACCAGGGAGGGAAAATGGCTAATTGGGCCCAATTTGGAGATTTTCACTTAGGGGTGTACTTACTTTTGTTGCCAGCGGTTTAGACATTAATGGCTGTGTGTTGAGTTATTTTGAGGGGACAGCAAATTTACACTGTTATACAAGCTGTACACTCACTACTTTACATTGTAGACAAGTGTCATTTCTTCAGTGTTGTCACATGAAAAGATAGAAGAAAAGATTTACACAAATGTGACTGAGGGGTGTACTTATTTTTGTCAGATACTGTGTGTGTTATGTATGTAGGTGCACTTTACTAATAGCGGGTTGGACCCCCTTTTGCCTTCATTCTTGGTGGCATAGATACAACAAGGTGTTGGAAACATTCCTCAGAGATTTTGCTCCATAGTGACCTGATAACATCACACAGTTGCAGCATTTGTCAGCTGCACATCCATGATGCCAATCATCTCCTGTTCCACCACATCCCAAAGGTGCTCTATTGGATGAGATGTGGCGAGTGTGGAGGCCAGAAACAAAGAAAAACTTGTTGTTTTTTTTTCAAAATTTTCGGTTATTTTTTATTTGTTGCGCAAAAAATAAAAACTGCAGAGGTGATCAAATACCACCACAAGAAAGCTCTATTTGTGGGAACAAAATGCTAAAAAATTTGTTGGGTACAGTGTTGGATGGCCGCGCAATTGTCATTCAAATTGCGACAGCGCTGAAAGCTGAAAATTGGCCTGGGCGGGAAGGTGTCTAAGTGCCTGGTATTGAAGTGGTTAAACCATGCTCAGAGAAATGGGCTCTGCCAGCTTTTGTTATTGCCGGGTACAGATCCTGTGCATTGGGCTATAAAGCAGCGCTGTCGGCACACTGTAGGTTCTTGGTGGAGACCATGAACTTTGAATGGTGAGTGTTGGCTTTGTTGGTGTGAAGGAACCTTCCCGCCTGAGAGTCGGATCCCTGAAGTCTGGCAGTTGCAGTCTCTATACATGGCCTGGCCTTGTGCTGTAAAGAAAAGCTGTGGGCCAACTTTAGAACCGCGAGTCCCAGATTCCGGAGTGCAAACCCAGACCGGCAGAATGTGCGGATTTTATACAAGTTCAGACTCAAGTGTTGTGGGTTGTTTTATTTTTTAAGATCGCTGCAGATTAGTGGTGGTTAACCTTCTTGATATTGGGGGGGCCCTCAGGTACATCCCTCGACATCACCAAAGGGCCGAACATACAGTTCAGTGAATATTCAATGTCAGAGATGACCGACACAACAACAAGAAATGGTCAGCCTATGGTCATGCTACAAGAGAAGGTCAGAGACTACCTACACGGTGCAGGAGACAGAGACTACCTACACGGTGCAGGAGACAATCAGAGACTACCTACAAGGTGCAGGAGAAGGTCAGAGACTACCTACACGGTGCAGGAGAAGGTCAGAGACTACCTACACGGTGCAGGAGAAGGTCAGAGACTACCTACACGGTGCAGGAGAAGGTCAGAGACTACCTACACGGTGCAGGAGAAGGTCAGAGACTACCTACACGGTGCAGGAGAAGGTCAGAGACTACCTACACGGTGCAGGAGAAGGTCAGAGACTACCTACACGGTGCAGGAGAAGGTCAGAGACTGCCTACACGGTGCAGGAGAACGGTCAGAGACTGCCTACACGGTGCAGGAGAAGGTCAGAGGCTACCTACACGGTGCAGGAGAAGGTCAGAGACTACCTACACGGGGCAGGAGAAGGTCAGAGACTACCTACACGGGGCAGGAGAAGGTCAGAGACTACCTACACGGGGCAGGAGAAGGTCAGAGACTACCTACACGGTGCAGGAGAACGGTCAGAGACTACCTACACGGTGCAGGAGAAGGTCAGAGACTACCTACACGGTGCAGGAGAACGGTCAGAGACTACCTACACGGTGCAGGAGAAGGTCAGAGACTACCTACACGGTGCAGGAGAAGGTCAGAGACTACCTACACGGTGCAGGAGAAGGTCAGAGACTACCTACACGGGGCAGGAGAACGGTCAGAGACTACCTACACGGTGCAGGAGAAGGTCAGAGACTACCTACACGGTGCAGGTGAACGGTCAGAGACTACCTACACGGTGCAGGAGAAGGTCAGAGACTACCTACACGGTGCAGGAGAAGGTCAGAGACTACCTACACGGGGCAGGAGAAGGTCAGAGACTACCTACACTGTGCAGGAGAAGGTCAGAGACTACCTACACGGTGCAGGAGAAGGTCAGAGACTACCTACACGGTGCAGGAGAAGGTCAGAGACTACCTACACGGTGCAGGAGAAGGTCAGAGACTACCTACACGGTGCAGGAGAAGGTCAGAGACTACCTACACGGTGCAGGAGAAGGTCAGAGACTACCTACACGGTGCAGGAGAAGGTCAGAGACTACCTACACGGTGCAGAACGGTCAGAGACTACCTACACGGTGCAAGAGAACGGTCAGAGACTACCTACACGGTGCAGGAGAACGGTCAGAGACTACCTACACGGTGCAGGAGAACGGTCAGAGACTACCTACACGGTGCAGGAGAACGGTCAGAGACTACCTACACGGTGCAGGAGAACGGTCAGAGACTACCTACACGGTGCAGGAGAAGGTCAGAGACTACCTACACGGTGCAGGAGAAGGTCAGAGACTACCTACACGGTGCAGGAGAAGGTCAGAGACTACCTACACGGTGCAGGAGAAGGTCAGAGACTACCTACACGGTGCAGGAGAAGGTCAGAGACTACCTACACGGTGCAGGAGAAGGTCAGAGACTACCTACACGGTGCAGGAGAAGGTCAGAGACTACCTACACGGTGCAGGAGAAGGTCAGAGACTACCTACACGGTGCAGGAGAACGGTCAGAGACTACCTACACGGTGCAGGAGAAGGTCAGAGACTACCTACACGGTGCAGGAGAAGGTCAGAGACTACCTACACGGTGCAGGAGAAGGTCAGAGACTACCTACACGGTGCAGGAGAAGGTCAGAGACTACCTACACGGTGCAGGAGAAGGTCAGAGACTACCTACACGGTGCAGGAGAAGGTCAGAGACTACCTACACGGTGCAGGAGAAGGTCAGAGACTACCTACACGGTGCAGGAGAAGGTCAGAGACTACCTACACGGTGCAGGAGAAGGTCAGAGACTACCTACACGGTGCAGGAGAAGGTCAGAGACTACCTACACGGTGCAGGAGAAGGTCAGAGACTACCTACACGGGGCAGGAGAACGGTCAGAGACTACCTACACGGGGCAGGAGAACGGTCAGAGACTACCTACACGGGGCAGGAGAACGGTCAGAGACTACCTACACGGTGCAGGAGAACGGTCAGAGACTACCTACACGGTGCAGGAGAACGGTCAGAGACTACCTACACGGGGCAGGAGAACGGTCAGAGACTACCTACACGGGGCAGGAGAACGGTCAGAGACTACCTACACGGTGCAGGAGAACGGTCAGAGAATACCAACACGGTGCAGGAGAACGGTCAAAGACTACATACACGGTGCAGGAGAAGGTCAGAGACTACCTACACGGGGCAGGAGAACGGTCAGAGACTACCTACACTGTGCAGGAGAAGGTCAGAGACTACCTACACGGTGCAGGAGAAGGTCAGAGACTACCTACACGGTGCAGGAGAAGGTCAGAGACTACCTACACGGTGCAGGAGAAGGTCAGAGACTACCTACACGGTGCAGGAGAAGGTCAGAGACTACCTACACGGTGCAGGTCAGAGACTACCTACACGGTGCAGGAGAAGGTCAGAGACTACCTACACGGTGCAGGAGAACGGTCAGAGACTACCTACACGGTGCAGGAGAACGGTCAGAGACTACCTACACGGTGCAGGAGAACGGTCAGAGACTACCTACACGGTGCAGGAGAACGGTCAGAGACTACCTACACGGTGCAGGAGAACGGTCAGAGACTACCTACACGGTGCAGGAGAACGGTCAGAGACTACCTACACGGTGCAGGAGAACGGTCAGAGACTACCTACACGGTGCAGGAGAACGGTCAAAGACTACATACACGGTGCAGGAGAAGGTCAGAGACTACCTACACGGGGCAGGAGAACGGTCAGAGACTACCTACACGGTGCAGGAGAAGGTCAGAGACTACCTACACGGTGCAGGAGAAGGTCAGAGACTACCTACACGGTGCAGGAGAAGGTCAGAGACTACCTACACGGTGCAGGAGAACGGTCAGAGACTACCTACACGGTGCAGGAGAAGGTCAGAGACTACCTACACGGTGCAGGAGAAGGTCAGAGACTACCTACACGGTGCAGGAGAACGGTCAGAGACTACCTACACGGTGCAGGAGAACGGTCAGAGACTACCTACACGGTGCAGAACGGTCAGAGACTGCCGACCTGGTGCAGAGGTTGTAGGGGGCTGGGGACTTGTTACGTACTAGAAGTCATGACTATAACCGAGAAATGGGGAAACACAGATTAGTGTCTGCAGGGCCCCCATGGGCTGAACAAAAAGTGCCAAAGAGTTGCAGGTGGGACTTCTGGGCTCCCAGATATTTAGTTGTATATGATGCAGTGAGATAAAACTGTCTGACATTTATTGGGCATTCTGCTCCTTGTTCTTCCTCCATGTCATCTATTCTGAGGGAACGGCTGTCATTTCATGCTGACGATCCCCTCTGGACTCACCACTGATGTTCCTAAACAAAGGGAAGCAGTCATATCGCTGAGCCCTTTAATTATCCACAAACGTGACCCGGCTCTTCCCACCCCCACCCCCCATTTCCCTCTGAAATGCAAATATTTCACATTTTGCTTCCAAGTTCAGGCTTGACTTTGTAGCAGCCTGCGATCATGACTATGGAAATCTGAGGGCATAGCGAGCGCACATGATTGACGACCAAGCACGGCTCTGACACAGATCTGCTGCAGGGTGGGAGGCTGTCAGTGTCTCTAGTCCTGCAAGTGTATGCTTGTCCCTCTGCGATTTCTCCCTCACACTCCTACCAAATGCAGCCTGGACTTGTCATTCCCCTGCCTTCTCCATCACTACAGAGAGAAGAAAAATGCTAAGCTGTGCCGGGAGAACGCACCGATATGATGTTCTTATACAAGAAACCCGTGTGCTGCAGAAACAAATCTGTGTGACAGAGATAAGTATTGTATATATACCTCTCCTACCTCCTGTCCATGGGCATAAGTATATAGACACCCATCCAGAGTTCAGGTGTCTCCAGTGAAGGGTAATTCTTCATCATACAAAGACATTGTAGACAATTGTGCTCTTCCGACCTTGTGTGTGGTAACCATTTGGTGAAGACCCTTTTCTGTTCCAGCATGATTGTTCCCCCCCGTATACAAAGCCAGCTCTATAAAGACATGGTGTGGCCAGTTTGGTGTGGAGGAACTCCAGTGTCCCGTACAGAGCCCTGACTTTATCCCTACTAATCATCTTTGGGATGAATTGGAATGCTATTGGCGAGCCAGGTCTTCGCATCCATCAGTACCTGACCTCACACATGGCACAACACCCTCCAAAATCTGGTGGAAAGTCTTCCCGGGGGAGTGGAGGATGTTATAGATACAAAGTGGGTCCATTCCATACAGACAAGGTGTGGAGGAACTGGAGTGCCCTGCACAGAGCCTTGACCTCAGCCCTATGATCACCTTTGGGATGAATTGGAATGTTGACTGTAAGCCATGTTTTTTACTTGGTGCCCAATGTGAGGCCCAACATGTGAGCCAGGTCTTTTCATCCAACATCCTGACCTCACAAATTCCCACAGACGCCCTCCAAAATCTTGTGTAAAGCCTTCCCAGAGGAGTGGAGGATATAAAAGGGACAACTTCATATTAATGACCATGGAAAGAGGAGGGTAACTCCATAAAGACAAGGTGTGAGCAGGTTGGTGTGGAGGAACTCGAGTGTTCTGCACAGAGCCCTGACCTCATCCCTACTGATCACATTTGGGTTTAATTGGCATTTATTTGGTGCCCAGTGTGAGGCCCAGACATTGGATGAGAAGACCAGGATCACACATCAGTACCTGACCTCACAAATTCCCACAGACACCCTCCACAATCTTGTAGAACAATATATTTTATTAAGAAATCAAAGATAAACCCAAAGCTCTGTTCACATCTCGCCATTTGTGATCAGAACTGCTGCAATTCTTCCCATGTTCCCAGTCACTGCAAACCTTGCAACACGCTTTTGGATGCCATCCTTCTTTAATGACACCCCAAATGTGATGCGATTCAGCCTCAATAATTGAGCAGCACGATCATGGCATAACGTGAATTTACAAAATGTGCTGCGCTTGTTGCCTACAAAGGAGAGCATTAGCTTCTTTTCGAGTGACAAACGCACCTAGGACGGCCCATGAAGTGGAAGCGGGAACTCTTGTTCCTCTGTGTGAATGGAGCCTAAAGCGTGTTGTGACAACATTCACAGAAATGTTGCATAGTCGCCGTGTACACAGAGATGTGTTTTGAAAACATCCCCAGATATGCAGAGATTAAATGTGCGATTTAAATTTTGGGTTTAAAGGAGAAGTACGGGGGAAGCTGGTTTGGCTGGACTTCTATGGATCACAGGAGTGCAATTCATTTTGCACTCCTGTGACCCATTTTCAACAGAGCGGGCTGAGGTTCGCTCTCTGCTGACGTCACCAATGTCGGTCCAGGCACCGCATCATCCCGACCACAGAGTCTGGATCTGCCAGGTACCTGGACTGGCACCCAGCTCAGCCTCTCTGCGAGCCACTTAGAGACTGAGCTGACCGCCCCACCCCCTCCACAGCCCAATGCTCCAATGAGTGAGGAGGGAGCAGAGAGCTGTGACTGGCAGTCTACAGCTCTCTGCTCAGGGAGCTCTGAAAAGAAGTCCTTTACTAGTTCTCTTTTAACAGGTTACATAACAAATATGGATTAAAATCAGACTTCAGGTCTACTGCAGTTGTCTCCAAACTGGCCCTTTTGCTTGCTTATTCATTTGGCCCTTGGGGCATCACTCCTCCCACTGATACCAGCCATGGGGCATATTTCCTGCAAGTGACACCAACAATGGGGCGCACTTCCTCCCACTGACGCCAGTGATGGGGCGCACTTCCTCCCACTGACGCCAGTGATGGGGCGCACTTCCTCCCACTGACGCCAGTGATGGGGCGCACTTCCTTCCACTGACGCCAGTGATGGGGCGCACTTCCTCCCACTGACGCCAGTGATGGGGCGCACTTCCTCCCACTGACGCCAGTGATGGGGCGCACTTCCTCCCACTGACGCCAGTGATGGGGCGCACTTCCTCCCACTGACGCCAGTGATGGGGCGCACTTCCTTCCACTGACGCCAGTGATGGGGCGCACTTCCTCCCACTGACGCCAGTGATGGGGCGCACTTCCTCCCACTGACGCCAGTGATGGGCCGCACTTCCTCCCACTGACGCCAGTGATGGGGCGCACTTCCTCCCACTGACGCCAGTGATGGGGCGCACTTCCTCCCACTGACGCCAGTGATGGGGCGCACTTCCTCCCACTGACGCCAGTGATGGGGCGCACTTCCTCCCACTGACGCCAGCGATGGGGCGCACTTCCTCCCACTGACGCCAGTGATGGGGCGCACTTCCTCCCACTGACGCCAGCGATGGGGCGCACTTCCTCCCACTGACGCCAGCGATGGGGCGCACTTCCTCCCACTGACGCCAGCGATGGGGCGCACTTCCTCCCACTGACGCCAGCGATGGGGCGCACTTCCTCCCACTGACGCCAGCGATGGGGCGCACTTCCTCCCACTGACGCCAGCGATGGGGCGCACTTCCTCCCACTGACGCCAGCGATGGGGCGCACTTCCTCCCACTGACGCCAGCGATGGGGCGCACTTCCTCCCACTGACGCCAGCGATGGGGCGCACTTCCTCCCACTGACGCCAGCGGTGGGGCGCACTTCCTCCCACTGACGCCAGCGGTGGGGCGCACTTCCTCCCACTGACGCCAGCGGTGGGGCGCACTTCCTCCCACTGACGCCAGAGGTGGGGCGCACTTCCTCCCACTGACGCCAGCGGTGGGGCGCACTTCCTCCCACTGACGCCAGCGGTGGGGCGCACTTCCTCCCACTGACGCCAGCGGTGGGGCGCACTTCCTCCCACTGACGCCAGCGGTGGGGCGCACTTCCTCCCACTGACGCCAGCGGTGGGGCGCACTTCCTCCCACTGACGCCAGCGGTGGGGCGCACTTCCTCCCACTGACGCCAGGTAAATCTCTACTCCCATTGGCCACACTCCGCCCCCCCTCCCCCCTCAAGTATAAGGGACAGTAAACTGGCCCTTTGTTTAGAAAGTTTGGAGACCCCTGGTCTAGTGGAATGACCATCTTCTATGTCTTGAGTTTCGAGAGGTATGATGGGTTCCTTCTTCTTAGGCTTTTTTGGGGTTTTCTGCCATGTCTGTTGCTCTCTTCATAGAATGACGGAAATGATAAATGTACAGAGAGGATGGGAAGGGTTCACATGCTTTTATTTAGACCCCAACGATGGAAGATTTTTCTCTGCAGGGGGTTGGTAACCGGGGATATTATCGGAGGGAGTGGTTGCACAGATGTGTTGGAGGGAGGACGGTGACATCTGTATCAGATCTTCAATGTCGCATATCATTAACAACTGGAACGTCAGGTGAAATCCTGGGGAATGTCTTTAGGTTTTTTAGACAGCTGTTACCATTTTCAGCAAAAAATGTTCCTGTCACCCACACCTTGTTGGCCAACCTGATAAAGATCTAGTTAACTGAGAAATCCTTCTGCCTCTAGTCAGCCTAAGGCTCCATGCACTTTGGCTTGACAATCGTTGTTTCTACAGGAGTTTTGTGTTCTACCTGTAGAAGCAGCTCAATGTTCTCCTATGTGTCCATGCACGATTACAGGCATATTTTGAGCTCAGCGTTTACAGGCAGGGAAAAAACCCTTCTCGTTCGCGTTTGATTGGAGCTTACTGGCAGAAAAAAAAACCTTAAAACTCATCTAAACTTTGTACAAAAAAATGCCCTATATGAGCGTATTTTACTGCCAAGAGAACAGACGTGTTTTTAAGCCCATTGTGCATGGAGCCTTTAGCTGGCCGTAGACAGAGCGATTTTCTTTCCTGCAGCTACGGGTTCCATTCCCCCATCAATACAGTTCATGTTGATGGGGGAAGCCCTCCTCTGAAGCTGTTGTATTCTCCCGTTGGGGACGGCTTCCCTCCAGCTAGGAGAGCACAGTGATTACTGCTAGCTGCTATAATAGCCACTTACAAGGATCACATGTAAAATATGGCAAGCTGGTTGTACACAAGTTGATTGATCAATCAACTTTGGTACATTCAGCCAACCCATACATAGTTCAAATCCCAGCCGGTCTCTGCTGAAGCGTTCGAGATTCGAACCGTCTATGGCCACCTTAAGTCTGCTTGATAGCCGGTCTCCTGCAGGGGGGAAGCATGTAAACCAAGCGTAACCTTGAAGTCACCCCTCCATTGGTTCTGATGACCACCTTTTTGGGGAGAGGGAGTAATGGGATCATCCGAAATGTTTTTGAGGTGTCATCAAAACAGGAATATAAAGTAAATCTTCCAATGTGCACACTTGGCTGACAACTATCTAAGAAGGAATTTCCCCCCAGTCTGGAGAGAGCCCCTAGGGGTCTACTCTCATTGGGGTGTACAGACTGTGTGCGAGCATGTTTGACCCCCCACAGTCTATTGTGTTTGACTAGTGTGATTGCTCTGTACTGCCCCTTGGCCTGCTGGAAGAGGTTGTCTGGGGGCGTTGTTCAGTTGGACTTATGGCCTGGTATGGATTTGTGTGAATATGAACTGTGCCCGAGATTTGGAGTCTGGAGCATAATAGATTCATTTGTTTCCTTTCACATAGTAATGACTTAAGAGTGTTCTCTATCCCTGTACGGTGAGCGTGCAGAAAGTGAGCTTGAACCCGGCATAGTGTTGAGGCACAAATTGGTCTCGGGTCGGTGTCCACATAGCTTGCTCAGCACCATGTGAGTGTTGTCCATGGGGAGACCGGGGCGCTGTCCACCGGGGAAGGGGAGACCGGGGGTGCTGTCCACCGGGGAAGGGGAGACCGGGGGTGCTGTCCACCGGGGAAGGGGAGACCGGGGGCGCTGTCCACCGGGGAAGGGGAGACCGGGGGCGCTGTCCACCGGGGAAGGGGAGACCGGGGGCGCTGTCCACCGGGGAAGGGGAGACCGGGGGCGCTGTCCACCGGGGAAGGGGAGACCGGGGGCGCTGTCCACCGGGGAAGGGGAGACCGGGGGCGCTGTCCACCGGGGAAGGGGAGACCGGGGGCGCTGTCCACCGGGGAAGGGGAGACCGGGGGCGCTGTCGACCGGGGAAGGGGAGACGGGGGGCGCTGTCGACCGGGGAAGGGGAGACGGGGGGCGCTGTCGACCGGGGAAGGGGAGACGGGGGGCGCTGTCGACCGGGGAAGGGGAGACGGGGGGCGCTGTCGACCGGGGAAGGGGAGACGGGGGGCGCTGTCGACCGGGGAAGGGGAGACCGGGGGCGCTGTCGACCGGGGAAGGGGAGACCGGGGAAGGGGAGACCGGGGGCGCTGTCGACCGGGGAAGGGGAGACCGGGGGCGCTGTCGACCGGGGAAGGGGAGACCGGGGGCGCTGTCGACCGGGGGCGCTGTCGACCGGGGGGAGGGAAGACCGGGGCGCTGTCCACCGCGGGGAGGGGAGACCGGGGTGCTGTCCACTGCGGGGAGGGGAGACCGGGGCGCTGTCCACCGGGGGGAGGGGAGACCGGGGCGCTGTCCACCGGGGGGAGGGGAGACCGGGGCGCTGTCGACCGGGGAAGGGGAGACCGGGGGCGCTGTCGACCGGGGGCGCTGTCGACCGGGGGGGAGGGAAGACCGGGGCGCTGTCCACCGCGGGGAGGGGAGACCGGGGTGCTGTCCACCGCGGGGAGGGGAGACCGGGGCGCTGTCCACCGGGGGGAGGGGAGACCGGGGCGCTGTCCACCGGGGGGAGGGGAGACCGGGGCGCTGTCCACCGGGGGGAGGGGAGACCATTGTTCCTGGGCACGGTACAAGAGACAGGAAGTGATCTCCCTAATGGGACGCCGGCAGCAAGAACGAAAATCTGAGCGGAGTCTAACCGTTCCCTTCTCTATCCTAAACTAAAACAAAAAAGAGGGACTACATATAAATGTTGCCTTGTCCCTGTATTCACACATGAAGGGATGGGAGATGTCCGCACCTCTACTGTATATGGTGTTCCGCTTAGAACGTTTGATTTCTCTGAAAGGAAGACTTTTCTATCGTTTCCAGATTTCAGGTAAAAGGGGAACGAGATGAATTGGTACGTGAATGATTCGGAGGAAGTGAGGTTTGCTGCCTGAATACATATTAAAGGTTTATTTTTTCAGTCTTCACTGGAATGTTCTGGTTTGTGGAGCGAAAGAAACCGACCACTTCCAGCGCTAAGGCTTTTGGGAGAATTCCAGAACCCAGCCAGCTGAAGTGCCCATCGAGTGCATATCCACTTCAGTACACTTCTATCTAGCTGTGGTTGGTTCCGTCTCTCCTCTATACCCGGTAAATTATTGAAGAAAGAAAGCCAACTGTATAGACAATAACTGGATCCTAATGCCACATCCCTAAATAGAGAAAAACAAAGGAGATGCCTCCTGAGACTTTATAGGCTGGAAAACCAGAAAGATGCGTAGAGAAGTATAATAGAAAGTACACGTTTTATTGATCCTGCATACCGGGTGGTTGGTTGTCAGAGAAGACGAGGCCCCTCCCACAGCTCTGTACAGTCTATATACAGCCCAGTGATGATGTCACTGCTGCATTTACAGGGTAATATCTGCATTTGCTAAGCATTCACACAGATTGGATTTCTGGATTTTTGGTTGCTGATGAGGAATATATTTAATGAATTATTATCGGCTTTAAAGAGAACATTGCCAGAATCCCGGAACGCCATGGCTTGCTTTCCCATAGACTCAGATTTATGGTCATATAGGGGGCTGGGAATCCCACAGATGGGGGTGAATGGCGGGTGAAGACCCTTAGAGGTCAGGCTGTGTCTCCTCTGTCGTCTCATGTTCGGCTGGACTTTTTATTATTATTTGGAATTCAGAAAACAACCCGAATCCATCCGCTTACAATAGAGAAATTGTTGGTGGATTCTGGTCGATTTTTTTTTTTTTCCCCCTCCCCCCTTTATGTCAAGCGGTCATATTTTTAGCCCTCAGAAGCCGAGTTGGTGAGCTGCTGTCATTTAGCACCTTTCCAGATACAGAGCTCTCTGCCATCAATGGTTTCCCAGCAACAATGACGAAGGCTGTAATTGAGTTTGACTTGCATTGTGTGTTATTTACTGTCATCAGCCGGCTGCTTCCCCCTCCTTTCTTCCTCGGTATCGGTTGCGCTTCGCACACAGTAGTCAGGGGAGTGATATCCAGGGTTGGTTCTCATCCAGACAGCAGGAAGCTGCAATAAAACCGGCGTTATATGTGGTGCTACGTGGCTGAGCATTCTCTGGAGAAAACATTCACCTGTGTCTTATTCCTGAAGCTCCCCTCATACGGGAATGTTATTTTATCCCAAATACTTGGCTGAGACGTTGGCCAAAATGAAGTCTGTACACATGAGGCAGCTGGACGCTTGTTCTGGGTTACTGAGTAAAGCAGGGATCACTAAATGGAGGACCATGACCCCCAGACCCCCAAACTAAATGGAGGACCAAGACCCCAGACCCCCAAACTAAATGGAGGACCAAGACCCCCAGACCCCCAAACTAAATGGAGGACCAAGACCCCCAGACCCCCAAACTAAATGGAGGACCAAGACCACCACAGCACTGGCTGTCGTCGCCCCCCCCAAATCTTCGCAGCAGCGCAGGAGGTCCGACATATCTGGATGGAGCACAGGAGCTGCCCCACTTTTTAGGAAAGGCGGGTGATTGGTTGCCAGGACCGCCCCATGTCCTAGCAACCAAGCACCCACTTGTTAACAGTAAAAGTTGAAAAGTTCCCGCCCTCCATCCCGATCAGTCACCCCCCCCCCCCCCCGCCTTGCTATGTAAGGTAAGTCTGGAAGCGGGGGGGGGGGGGACTGATGTAAAGAAAGGGACGGGTGTGATGGGCTGTATTGTAAAAGGGCGGACTGTGATACCAAGGGGGGGCTTTGATGTAAAATTGACGTTGCTGGTCAGGGTGGCTCTCCTACAGACAGCTAAAAAAGAGAATTTGGTGTCATGCTGCTGGCTCTGCCGTGTCGGTTCTGGAACTATGATGTCACCATCAGGTGGGAGGTCATCAGCCATGGCTCCGGGAACCTCTGAGGTCATCAGCCATGGCTCCAGGAACCTCTGAGGTCATCAGCCATGGCTCCAGGAACCTCCATCATCCTCTGGAGGAACCCCGGTTGGGAATGGCTTGCTGTACGAAGGCTTCAAGGACAAGGGAAAGAGGTGGAGTCTTCCAATAGGGGACATTAGATCCATTGGCCACTAAGAGGTTATTTGCTCAAGTTGGCGAGGTCTCCTCTCTGTTCATGTTGTGTCTCAAGATAGGAAAATTTCCCCAATGAGGCAAAGACCGCAAAAAGGTACTTGTCAGAGGTTCTAACCATTCCCTACTCCATCCCAAAAAAATAAATAAATTTGGCTTTAGATATACTAGAAAGACCTCCAGTCTGATTATTGTAATAGCTGAGACCTCGCTGTGATTGGCCGTCACCTTCTCCATTCTGTTAGCGGTGTACCGTTTATTTTTGTTATGAACAGATGTCTTCGAACTTTCTGCTCGCCATCGGTGACTCTCTGCAACGCGATATTTTGAATATGAATTTGCATGAAAAGAAAATAGAACCTCTTGTGCTCGGAGAGTAAACGCCTTATCACCAGCAGATAAACGCACAATGCACATCACACCTTGCCTAACCCGAGGAGCTAAAAATACCCGACAGATAAGAGTCCTCTCCGATAAACACCATCCTCCACCCATGTGGCTGATTTCTTCTGGTTACTTTAGAGATGTCGGTAACTCTTGGTGTGTGTCGGGGATGTTATGGTTGATTGGCAAAAACCTCCCCCCCACCCCCAAAATCCCCAAAACTGTGGTTAAAAACCTCTTTGCTCACTTTTTAGTTGCTTTACCCCCCCCCCCCTCATGGCTTTTATTTTATACTTCTTCTAGAGTTGGAAGAATGAACATCAACTAAAGGCCAGAGCTCCAGCTCTCTCTCCCTTGTTACACTTTCCCTTAGTTTACACTGGGTCTCGTTTTGTTTTTATTTAATTAATACATTTTATTATTTTTCTACAGATATACATTTACACCACATCTAAAAATAAGAGACAGAAATGACAAAACAATTCAAAGCAAACAAAAGCCCCTTCTTCGGGGTCCCTACAATCCACCGGATATCCCTTACATTGGTGATCAGTGGGAAGAATGTTCCTTACATTGGTGATCAGTGAGAAGAATGTTCCTTACATTGGTGATCAGTGGGAAGAATGTTCCTTACATTGGTGATCAGTGAGAAGAATGTTCCTTACATTGGTGATCAGTGAGAAGAATGTTCCTTACATTGGTGATCAGTGAGAAGAATGTTCCTTACATTGGTGATCAGTGGGAAGAATGTTCCTTACATTGGTGATCAGTGAGAAGAATGTCCCTTACATTGGTGATCAGTGAGAAGAATGTCCCTTACATTGGTGATCAGTGAGAAGAATGTTCCTTACATTGGTGATCAGTGGGAAGAATGTTCCTTACATTGGTGATCAGTGAGAAGAATGTTCCTTACATTGGTGATCAGTGGGAAGAATGTTCCTTACATTGGTGATCAGTGAGAAGAATGTTCCTTACATTGGTGATCAGTGGGAAGAATGTTCCTTACATTGGTGATCAGTGAGAAGAATGTTCCTTACATTGGTGATCAGTGGGAAGAATGTTCCTTACATTGGTGATCAGTGAGAAGAATGTTCCTTACATTGGTGATCAGTGAGAAGAATGTTCCTTACATAGGTGGTCAGTGAGAAGAATTCTCCTTACATTGGTGGTCAGTGGGAAGAATGTTCCTTACATTGGTGATCAGTGGGAAGAATGTTCCTTACATTGGTGATCAGTAGGAAGAATGTCCCTTACATTGGTGATCAGTGGGAAGAATGTTCCTTACATTGGTGATCAGTGGGAAGAATGTTCCTTACATTGGTGATCAGTGAGAAGAATGTTCCTTACATTGGTGATCAGTAGGAAGAATGTCCCTTACATTGGTGATCAGTGGGAAGAATGTCCCTTACATTGGTGATCAGTGGGAAGAATGTTCCTTGCATTGGTGATCAGTAGGAAGAATGTCCCTTACATTGGTGATCAGTGGGAAGAATGTTCCTTACATTGGTGATCAGTGAGAAGAATGTTCCTTACATTGGTGATCAGTGAGAAGAATGTTCCTTACATTGGTGATCAGTGAGAAGAATGTTCCTTACATTGGTGATCAGTGAGAAGAATGTTCCTTACATTGGTGATCAGTGAGAAGAATGTTCCTTACATTGGTGATCAGTGGGAAGAATGTTCCTTACATTGGTGATCAGTAGGAAGAATGTCCCTTACATTGGTGATCAGTGGGAAGAATGTTCCTTACATTGGTGATCAGTGAGAAGAATGTTCCTTACATTGGTGATCAGTGAGAAGAATGTTCCTTACATTGGTGATCAGTGAGAAGAATGTTCCTTACATTGGTGATCAGTGAGAAGAATGTTCCTTACATTGGTGATCAGTGAGAAGAATGTTCCTTACATTGGTGATCAGTAGGAAGAATGTCCCTTACATTGGTGATCAGTAGGAAGAATGTCCCTTACATTGGTGATCAGTGGGAAGAATGTTCCTTACATTGGTGATCAGTGAGAAGAATGTTCCTTACATTGGTGATCAGTGAGAAGAATGTTCCTTACATTGGTGATCAGTGGGAAGAATGTTCCTTACATTGGTGATCAGTGAGAAGAATGTTCCTTACATTGGTGATCAGTGAGAAGAATGTCCCTTACATTGGTGATCAGTGGGAAGAATGTTCCTTACATTGGTGATCAGTGAGAAGAATGTCCCTTACATTGGTGATCAGTGAGAAGAATGTTCCTTACATTGGTGATCAGTGGGAAGAATGCTCCTTACATTGGTGATCAGTGGGAAGAATGTTCCTTACATTGGTGATCAGTGAGAAGAATGTTCCTTACATTGGTGATCAGTGGAAGAATGTTCCTTACATTGGTGATCAGTGGGAAGAATGTTCCTTACATTGGTGATCAGTGAGAAGAATGTTCCTTACATTGGTGATCAGTGAGAAGAATGCTCCTTACATTGGTGATCAGTGAGAAGAATGCTCCTTACATTGGTGATCAGTGAGAAGAATGTTCCTTACATTGGTGATCAGTGAGAAGAATGTTCCTTACATTGGTGATCAGTGAGAAGAATGCTCCTTACATTGGTGATCAGTGAGAAGAATGCTCCTTACATTGGTGATCAGTGAGAAGAATGCTCCTTACATTGGTGATCAGTGAGAAGAATGTTCCTTACATTGGTGATCAGTGAGAAGAATGTTCCTTACATTGGTGATCAGTGGAAGAATGTTCCTTACATTGGTGATCAGTGAGAAGAATGTTCCTTACATTGGTGATCAGTGGGAGGAAAATACTACCTGTACCTCGAGCCACACCAGAGAGGTGGAGGGAGATTAGGGAAGTGAACAAGTGGCTGAGGAGCTGGTGTAGAAACGGGGGGGGGGGGGGGGGGGTTGCGTTCCTGGAGAACTGAGGCGACTTCCTAGTCAGTTAGCAGCTCTATAGAAGGGACGGACTGCACCTAAATGGGGAAGGTGCAGATCTGCTGGGAGTGAAAATGGCTGTAAAGTTTTAGTGGCTTTCAAACTAGGCGACGGGGGGGGGAGGTCCAGAGGTAGTGATAGTCAGCGCAGAACATGGTTCCAGTTCTTGGCATCGGTCCTCAGGAAGGATGTACTGGAAATGGAGTGATGGTGAATCCTGAGCTCCCCCACTTTCTTACAATTCATTTTCTAATTTTAGGTCTTTTTATTGGTGGGTTTTTCTCCATGAGAATTGATCGGGGGATTGAGGAAGAGTGCTCTGTATTTGGCCATCATGCAGGTAATGCTGAACTCCAGACCAGAAATGATTCCTCAATACAAACTCTTATCTGCCGGAGATTTCTCTATTCAGCTGGCTTTGTGTTTCCCCCACCAGATGGCTTAGCAGGATCTACGGCTTCACTTTTCTAGGTTTCAGTAAAATCGATCTCTCTTGGTCCAGATAATTAGCGTTCACAATTGCGGAAACATCACGACTCCTCCGTCTGACTCCGGCAATAGGAAATGGGATTGATCCTGAATCGGTATTATATCACTACATAATTCCTTCCACCTATTCCATCCATGCCTGGAAAGAGGTTGAGTTTATTTTTAATGCCTTTGCTGTGGTTGGAAATTTGTTCAGATGTCTTTTTACGAGCTGACGGGATATTTGAGCATTTCTGTGGCTTTTCAGTAGTGATTTTAGGGCACAGCAAAAGATGAAATGATGTATTTACAGATTTTAATGAGGTTGCCTGAAAAAGTAGTAAATTGGACTTTCCACAAGATTTTGGAGGGCGTCTGTGAGGAACTGCCCATTTGTGAGGTCAGGTACTGATGTTGGAGGAGAAAACCTGGCTCAAATGTTGGGCTCCAAAAAAAAAAAAAAGCCCTTGTTCACAGTCTGTGTTCCAGTTCATCCCAAAGGTGTTCAGTAGGGATGAGGTCAGGGCTCTGTGCAGGACACTCGAGTTCCTCCACACCAAACTGGTCACATCATGTCTCCATGGAGCTGGCTTTGTACATGGGGGGAGGGGGGGGGCACAGTCATGCTGGAGCAGAAAAGAGTCTTCACCAAACTGTTACCACAAGATTGGAGGAGCACAATTGTCTACTGTGTCTTTCTATGATGTGGCATTAACAGGACCCTTCAGGTATTGATGTTGGATGAGAAGACCTGGCTCACAATCAGTGTTCCAATCCATCCCAAAGGTGTTCAGTGGGGTGCTCAAGTTCCTCCACCCATCACACCTATATGAGCTTTTTGGACATGTCATTCCAAAACCTTGGCCATTAATATGGAGTTGTCCCCCCTATCATGGCCATTAATATGGAGTTGTCTCTTCGGATTTGTCCCCCCCCCCACCCCCCATTATGGCCATTAATATGGAGTTGTTGTCCCCCCCCCCCATCATAATGGCTATTAATATGGAGTCCCCCCCCATCATTCCCTTTATATGAAGTCCCCACCCCCCCCCCATCATGGCCATTAATATGGAGTTGCGTCCCCCCCCCACCCAATCATGGCAATTATGTCCCCCCCATCATGGCCATTAATATGGAGTTGTCTCTTCGGAGTTGTCCCCCCCCCCCCCCACCATTATGGCCATTAATATGGAGTTGTCGTCCCATCATGGCCATTAATATGGTTAATCTCAACCTTCAAAACAGCCACAAATTGGACTTCTGTCGGCAAGGGAGCAGAGAAGCTGGAAAGCAAGGATAAGATATGGGATTTTATTCACATTTCAGTATCCATTCACTGAAGAACCTGATGTGGGTATTTGGCCTGTATGACTGGATGGATCTGTATTTAGTTTAATGCTTCAGAGTTCTTAAACATTTGTGTCTGTAGCCTTACATAGTTATATAGTATCCAGTCCAACCTATGTGTGTGGTTATGTGTCAGTATTACATTACATATCTCTGTATGTTGTGGTCATTCAGGTGATTATCTAATAGTTTCTTGAAGCTATCAATGCTCCCCGCTGAGACCACCGCCTGTGGAAGGGAATTCCACATCCTTACCGCTCTTACAGTAAAGAACCCTCTACGTAGTTTAAGGTTAAACCTCTTTTCTTCTAATTGTAATGAGTGGCCGCGAGTCTTGTTAAACTCCCTTCCGTTGAAAAGTTTTCTCCCTATTGAAGGGTCACCAGTACAGTATTTATATATTGTGGGGTCACCAGTCCGGTATTTCTATATTGTGGGGTCACCAGTCCGGTATTTGTATATTGTGGGGTCACCAGTCCGGTATTTATATATTGTGGGGTCACCAGTCCGGTATTTATATATTGTGGGGTCACCAGTCCGGTATTTATATATTGTGGGGTCACCAGTCCGGTATTTATATATTGTGGGGTCACCAGTCCGGTATTTGTATATTGTGGGGTCACCAGTCCGGTATTTATATATTGTGGGGTCACCAGTCCGGTATTTATATATTGTGGGGTCACCAGTCCGGTATTTATATATTGTGGGGTCACCAGTCCGGTATTTATATATTGTGGGGTCACCAGTCCGGTATTTATATATTGTGGGGTCGCCAGTCCGGTATTTATATATTGTGGGGTCACCAGTCCGGTATTTGTATATTGTGGGGTCACCAGTCCGGTATTTGTATATTGTGGGGTCACCAGTCCGGTATTTGTATATTGTGGGGTCACCAGTCCGGTATTTATATATTGTGGGGTCACCAGTCCGGTATTTATATAATGAAATCATATCCCCTCTCAAGCGTCTCTTCTCCAGAGAGAATAAGTTCAGAGCTCACAACCTTTCCTCATAACTAAGATCCTCCAGACCCTTTATTAGCTTTGTTGCCCTTCTTTGTAGTCGCTCCATTTCCAGTACATCCTTCCTGAGGACTGGTGCCCAGAACTGGACAGCATACTCCAGGTGCGGCCGGACCAGAGTCTTGTAGAGCGGGAGAATTATCGTTTTATCTCTGGAGTTGATCCCTTTTTAATGCCAATATTCTGTTTGCTTTGTTAGCAGCAGCTTGGCATTGCATGTCATTGCTGAGCCTATCATCTACTAGGACCCCCAGGTCCTTTTCCATCCTAGATCCCCCCAGAGGTTCTCCCCCCAGTCTATAGATTGCATTCAGATTTTTACCACCCAAATGCATTATTTTACATTTTTCTACATTGAACCTCATTTGCCATGTAGTTGCCCCTCCCCCATTAATTTGTTCAGATCTTTTTGCGAGATTTCCACATCCTGCGGAGAAGTTATTGCCCTGCTTAGCTTAGTATCGTCTGCAAATACAGAGATTGAACTGTTTATCCCATCCTCCAGATCATTTATGAACAAATTAAATAGGATTGGTCCCAGCACAGAACCCTGGGGAACCCCACTACCCACCCCTGACCATTCTGCGTACTCCCCATTTATCACCACCCTCTGAACTCGCCCTTGTAGCCAGTTTTCAATCCATGTACTCACCCTATGGTCCATGCCAACGCACCTTATTTTGTACAGTAAACGTTTATGGGGAACTGTGTCAAATGCTTTTGCAAAATCCAGATACACCACGTCTACGGGCCTTCCTTTATCTAGATGGCAACTCACCTCCTCATAGAAGGTTAATAGATTGGTTTGGCAAGAACGATTCTTCATGACTAGTGGTCGACCGATATGGGTTTTTCTCTGGCCGATGCCGATATTTAGAAATCTCGGTGGCCGATGGCCGATATGTGATGCCGATTTTTTTGGGCCGATATATTAGGCCGATTTTTTTTTTTTCTTTTGTTTTTTTTTTTTTTCCTTCATCTCAAAAAATTTAACAGTTAGACCCCTTTCACACTGGGGCGTTTTTCAGGCGCTTTTGGGCTAAAAATAGCGCCTGTAAAGTGCCTGTAAAACGGCTCCCCTGCAGTCTGTGTGAAAGCCAGAGTGCTGTCACACTGAGGCGATGCGCTGGCAGGATGTTAAAAAAAAAAGTCCTGCAAGCAACATCTTTGGAGCGGTGTATACCACCACTCCTGCCCATTGAAATGAATACGCACCGCTGCCAAAGCGCCTGCAAAGCGCTTCGGCAGCGGCGCTTCAGGGGCGCATTTAACCCCTTCCTCGGCTGCTAGCTGGAATATAAGCTCCCCGCTAGCAGCCGAATAGCGCTGCTAAAATGACGGTAAAGCGCCGCTAAAACTAGGTTGAGGTTGCTGACTCGGGGTTCCTAGGGAGGCCTGAAGCTGCTCAAAGCGGGAAGCCAAATCCTGGAGGAATAGCATTACCTGAGTCTAACTTTACTGCTTAGTTTTTTTTTAAATTTATTAGTGTATTTTTTTTGTTTTAAATTGCGTTTGAAAGACCGCTGCGCAAATACTGTGTGACATAAAATATTGCAACAACCACTATTTTATTCCCTAGGGTCTCTGCTAAAAATATATATATAATAATTGGGGGTTCTAAGTGATTTTCTAGCAGAAAATACAGGATTTTTACTTGTAAGCAACAAATGTCAGAAAAGATTTAGTCTTTAAATGGTTAAACTGAGAACTTCTACACACAGTTCAGCTCATTCAGAAGTGTAAACATTGTATCAATTCAGGTTCTTTTTATCAGATTTGGCTGCCCAGAGAGGGGGAGAAGTCCCTTCAGAGAAGACTACAGGCAACTTGTATTGACTTCAGAAGTCATTTGCAAGTCGCGCTGCGTTATATCAGCCTTTTTTATCAGCACAATCGGCCGATGCCGATCAAGAAAAAAATGTCAAATATCGGCCGACCTCTAATCATGAATCCATGCTGATTACTGCTAATGATATCGTTCTTGTATATAGTCCCTTATCATCCCCTCCAAGAGTTTACATGCTATTGATGTTAGGCTAACTGGTCTGTAATTCCCAGGGATGTGTTTTGGGCCCTTTTTAAATATTGGTGCTACATTGGCTTTTCTCCAATCAGCTGGTACCATTCCAGTCAGTAGACTGTCTGTAAAAATTAGGAACAATGGTCTGGCAATTACTTGCATTGGTCCATTCTTAATGAACCCACAACAGACCTTGAACTCGTTTGTATCACCTTGTTGTGTGGTAGATAACGCACAGTGAAATGTTTACGCTTCTATACTCCTCACCATGCAATTGCTACTGAAAGTGAAAGCATGGCGGCCTCCATTACATAGAAGATTTATCTTGAAATTATTGATGTGACTAAATCTACACCTAGACTTCCTCTTACATGTGCTTTCTCCTCTCTCTTTTCAGACGTTCCCCCGGCTGAGCAGGAAAAGTTGTTTGTCCAGAAGCTGCGCCAGTGTTGCGTCCTTTTCGACTTTGTCTCCGACCCCCTGAGTGATCTAAAATGGAAGGAGGTAAAGAGGGCGGCCCTGAGCGAGATGGTAGAATACATCACACACAACCGCAATGTCATCACGGAGCCCATCTACCCGGAGGTGGTTCATGTGGTAAGTCCGGGCGTTGGCCTGATTGGTCCGGTTCTTGTTGCGCTCGCTCTCTCACTAGTTCCAGTATTGATGTGATTTCCAGCCTTTCCCTGACCTCATTATATCAGTTATTCGGAGCATCAAGTCCTAAAGCTGACATCTCAGTGAGTCCGAGCGCTACAGAAAAATCGACTTTTCCCGAGATCTTAGCAGGTTTAGGAAACGACAGAGATGACCTTTTAGGGGGTCAACAAAATAAAAAACCACCAGCCTGTGAAAAAAGTTTTATTACACATACCTGACCTTCAAAAACTTCACTAGAAGAGCTCCTGCCACCAATCAGATTCTGGGCTTCCTGGTAGGTGGGAGAGTATGATGCCCCCTACTGGTGACACCCTATGCCTGCATTGTGTGAAGAAATCGGTATTATACCACATAAATAGAACCTTTTACACCCGCTAGCTGCCATAACCCCGGTATTTTTCTGTACTGCGGGCGATTCTGCGTCTAATAAAAGTGGTCCTGGCAGCAGATTCACCGCGGGATCACTTTTATAGGCGTCCCGAACGTCTCCAGACCTGATGATTTTCGCTCGGAGCCGATCCGATGCCCTTGGAGGACCGGCGCTACGCCCGACGTCACTTCCACCTTCCAGTCTTAAAGGGATTTTTTTATCTCCTCTTAAAGGCAAAATTACTTTTTCTTTTAAATGCAAATGTGACCACCTGAGGTCTCCATAAAGAGGACCTGTCATCTCTTATTTCTATTACATGAGATCTCCATAAAGAGGACCTGTCATCTCTTATTTCTATTACATGATCTCTCCATAAAGAGGACCTGTCATCTCTTATTTCTATTACATGAGATCTCCATAAAGAGGACCTGTCATCTCTTATTTCTATTACATGAGATCTCTCCATAAAGAGGACCTGTCATCTCTTATTTCTATTACATGAGATCTCTCCATAAAGAGGACCTGTCATCTCTTATTTCTATTACATGAGATCTCCATAAAGAGGACCTGTCATCTCTTATTTCTATTACATGAGATCTCCATAAAGAGGACCTGTCATCTCTTATTTCTATTACATGGGATCTCCATAAAGAGGACCTGTCATCTCTTATTTCTATTACATGAGATCTCCATAAAGAGGACCTGTCATCTCTTATTTCTATTACATGAGATCTCCATAAAGAGGACCTGTCATCTCTTATTTCTATTACATGAGATCTCCATAAAGAGGACCTGTCATCTCTTATTTCTATTACATGAGATCTCCATAAAGAGGACCTGTCATCTCTTATTTCTATTACATGAGATCTCCATAAAGAGGACCTGTCATCTCTTATTTCTATTACAAGGGATGTTTACATTCCTTGTAATGGGAATAAAAGTGATCATTCTAGAGCAGCAGGTTGACTCTCAAATCGCCGTAGCTGTACGTCGGCCCTTTAAACAGCTAGAGCAGGCACGCGCTGCACGACGGGGGAGCCAATGCGTGTGGCCAGCGGTCACGGGCACTTGAGACAGGATGGGCATTTGTGTAAATACACAAATCCCGGTTCTGTCAGGAGAGGAGAGACACATCATTTGTTCCTACTTGCTAGGAACAACGATCTGGCTTGTCCTCTACTCGGTCAGATTCCCCTCCTCCATAGTAAGAAACACACCCAGGGAACACATTTAACCACTTCAATACCAAGGACGTCATATGACGTCCTGGGCTTTGGGCGGGTATATCTGAATGATGCCTGTAGTTACAGACATCATTCAGATATTGCCGGTTTCAGCCGGCGAATCTCTACACCATAGGAACGATCATAGCGGCCGTTCCGCCGCTTGATCGTTCCTATGGGAGGCGAGAGGGGATGTCTCCCCCCCCCCCCTCCCGCCGCCCTCCGGTGCTTGCTCCGACTCACCGTTACGATCGGTGAGGCGGAGAGTAGATCCGCCGGCGCCGGATGTAGATCATAGAGATTTCTGGCGGACCAGATGGTCCCCGGAGTCTCTATGATCGTCGGAGGCCGGGCGCGAGGTTATGAAGTCACGCCCGGCCTCTCCATTCAAGAAAACGGCGCTGCTTCTGCTTGGAAGTGGCGATCGTTTTATTTTATTTTTTTATTTCAGGCTTCCCAGCCTAGTGGTAAGATATGGGGTCTTATTGACCCCATATCTCACTATTAAGAGCACCTGACATGTCATATTGCTATTACAAGGGATGTTTACATTCCTTGTAATAGAAATAAAAGTGATCAATTTTTTTTTTTTTCAAAAAAATGTCAAAATAAAAAAAATAAAATTAACAATAAAAAAAAAAAAAAAAATTTTTTTTTCAAGCGCCGTTGTCCCCGTGAGCTCGCACGCAGAAGCGAACGCATACGTAGGTCCCGCCCACATATGAAAACGGTGTTCAAACCATACATGTGAGGTATCGCCGTGAACGTTGGAGCGAGAGCAATCATTTTGGCCCTAGACCTCCTCTGTAACTCAAAACATGTAACCAGTAAAAAAATTTCAAGCGTCGCCTATGGGGATTTTTAGGTACCGAACATTGGCGCCATTCCACGAGCGTATGCAATTTTGAAGCGTGACGTGTTGGGTATCTATTTACTCGGCGTAACTTTATCTTTCACAAAATGCAAAAACATTGGGCTAACTTTACTGTTTTGTTTTTTTTTTTTAAACACAAAACAGTTTTTTTCCCAAAAAAAACGCGTTAGAAAAATTCCTGCGCAAATACTGTGTGAGATAAAAAGTTGCAACAACCGCCATTGTATTCTCTAGGGTCTTTGCTAAAAAAACATATATAATGTTTGGGGGTTCTGTGTAATTTTCTAGCAAAAAAATGATGATTTTTACATGTAGGAGCAAAGTGTCAGACTTGGCCCGGTATTGAAGTGGTTAACCCCTTCCCTGCCAGTGACATTTACACAGTAATCAGTGCTAGAGACTTCCTCTGTTACTCTAAACAGAAAACCTGTAAAAAATTGAAAGCGTCTCTTACTTTAGATGTACAGAGGAGGTCTGGTGCTAGAATTTACTGCCCGTGATCTGACGTTCACCCTGATACCTCACATGTGGGGGACGATTGCTACACTGTCCCTTAATTTTTGTTTTCTTTTTTTTTATCTCTTTTATTGTTCTCGGGGAATATAAATGTCCCCTGTGATAGTAATAAGCAGTGACAGGTACTCTTTATGGGGCGATCTAGGGTCCCTCCTCTGCCAGGATCGGGGTGATCAGACGCTTTCCAGATTGGAAAATGGCGCTGTTTACATCCAGCGGAACCGGAAGTGACGAATGCTCAATGCTTCTGGTATTTTGTATCACAGAGGTGATCAGAGCCTTTTCATCCTCCTGTTTATCTCTATGGGGCGGGAGAGCCCAAGAAAGCCGTGGGGAGGGAGGGGAACGGCCTCTTCCACTGCTTGTAAAAGCAATCCAGTGGCTGTTTAGCTGCTAGGCTTGCTTTTACAAGAAAGCTGACCTTCGGCTCTAGAATACTATTCTGGTATAACCAAGTCTAGTGATGTACTGGTACATCGCTGGTCGTCACATGATTATACATGTCCATTGGCCCCTTTTGCTAAGACTTCACTCAACGTAGCAGAGTTCTGGCACTGATTGGATCTCTCTCCACCGGCTGGTCAGGTAGTAGTCCCCACCCCCTCCCCCTCCACCATAGACTGCCATGTTTCCTCCTACTGACCCCTAGTCACTCCAGGACACAATAGATATGTAGGGAGTTACCATGTGGGGTCATGTTCTTCTATATAGAAGGATTACACATACACTGATATTACCAAAAGTATTGGGACAACTGCCTTTACACACACACAAACTTAATTGACATCCCAGTCTTAGTCCGGAGGGTTCAATATTGAGTTGGCTCCGCCCTTTGCAGCTATAACAGCTTCACCTCTTCTGGAAAGGCCGTCCACAAGGTTTAGGGGGGTGTCTATGGGAATGTTTGACCATTCTTCCAGAAGAGCATTTGTGAGGTCAGGCACTGATGTTGGACGAGAAGGCCTGGCTTGCAGTCTCCTCTCTAAGGTGTTCTATCAGGTTGAGGTCAGGACTCTGTGCAGGCCAGTCATGTTCCTCCACCCCAGACTCGCTCCTCCATGTCTTTATGGACCTTGCTTTGTGCACTGGTGGGCAGTCACGCTGGAACATGAAGGGGCCGTCCCCAAACTCCTCCCACAAAGTTGGGAGCATGAAATTGTCCAAAATGTCTTGGTATGCTGACGCCTTAAGAGTTCCCTTCACTGGAATTAAGAGGCCAAGCCCAACCCTGAAAAACCTCCCCCCACATCATAATCCCCCCCCCCACACCATAATCGCCCCTCCCCCCCACATCATTCCCCTCCCCCCACATCATAATTCCCCTCCCCCCCACATCATATTTCCCCTCCCCCCACATCATATTTCCCCTCCCCCCCACACCATAACCCCTTCTCCCCACCAACACCATAATCCCCCCTCTCCATTCCCCCCCCTCCACCAAATGGTTTGGACCAGTGCACAAAACAAGGTCCATAAAGACATAGATGAGTGATTTTGGGATGGAGACAGACCTTTTATTTCCCTATAAAGCAGGGAAGGGTTCTAAGCTCTGTCAGGTTTTTATTGGTAAGGAGTAGGTATGTTGAGCGCAGGATCTCAAAGTTGGAATCCTGATGGGGTGTCCTTTCTGGTGTAGAAGGGATTCTCTCATTCGGATCTCTGGAGAACTGAGGCCGAGGTTCAGCTCTGGTCTATGGAAGACTGGAGGAAACCAGTGAAGGAAAGCGGAGAAATCTGTGTTGGGTCTGGAAAGGTTATATTGAGACACATGAAACGCGTAAGGTGGAAGACACTTGCCTGGTCCAGCACTGTAGATCTCTTGGTGTCTGCACATCCCTTCCTTGTCATTGCATGCCAGCCATCCTCCTGCACTTGTATTTCCACTGGTTTGTGATCCTGAGCCCTTCCTAAAAAAAATATATAAATACTGTTGCTCTGGGTCACATGAGATCGCTGCAGCCTGACCATTGGCTGTTCATATACCGAGCAATGCATTCTGGGAGGCCGCTGATAGTCACATGCTCCCACATACTCTGAAGTCCCCGAATGGCAGTCAAGTAAATGGAAGGTTAAGTACAAGGACTAGTATAGTATAAAGAGCCCCAAATAAAAAGATTAACCCCTTGGAGCTGGCGCCTGCCGGCCCTCTAAAGGGGTCTCTTAGAATGCTGGGAGGTGGGGCTTATGGTCATGTGGTTAATAATCTTTTTTTTTATTTGGGGTTCTTTATATCATCACATGATCAGAAAGCTCCCGATCGCAAATGGCGAGCAAGGAGCTTTCCGTTCGCCACCATTTAATGTGCCGGGGGGTCTCTTGGCACAGCTGTATTTTGCACTATTGCATGCAAATATGAGGCCACAAGGTGCCAAGGCCCGCCTGCCAAGAGGGCACACGTTTCTGGGAGCTCGGCTCCAAGAGGTTAGGGATGCAGCGCTGCCTATTTTCTAAAAAAATATAAAAATTCCATCAATATAAACAAGATTTATGGATGATATGATGCAATAAAAGACACAGTGCAGTGGGCGTGTCCACACCTTACTAAACCGTTCAATCAAAGTGGTAACTTGCTCCATGTCACTCCAGACGTCATCCAATCAGGTTCATCAAAATAAAGTGCTCTGCGATGGATTTCCTCCAGACCCCCGCAGTGCCCCAGTGTACGCCCAGCACTCAGACCCCCGCAGTGCCCCAGTGTACGCCCAGCACTCAGACCCCCGCAGTGCCCCAGTGTACGCCCAGCACTCAGACCCCCGCAGTGCCCCAGTGTACGCCCAGCACTCAGACCCCCGCAGTGCCCCAGTGTACGCCCAGCACTCAGACCCCCGCAGTGCCCCAGTGTACGCCCAGCACTCAGACCCCCGCAGTGCCCCAGTGTACGCCCAGCACTCAGACCCCCGCAGTGCCCCAGTGTACGCCCAGCACTCAGACCCCCGCAGTGCCCCAGTGTACGCCCAGCACTCAGACCCCCGCAGTGCCCCAGTGTACGCCCAGCACTCAGACCCCCGCAGTGCCCCAGTGTACGCCCAGCACTCAGACCCCCGCAGTGCCCCAGTGTACGCCCAGCACTCAGACCCCCGCAGTGCCCCAGTGTACGCCCAGCACTCAGACCCCCGCAGTGCCCCAGTGTACGCCCAGCACTCAGACCCCCGCAGTGCCCCAGTGTACGCCCAGCACTCAGACCCCCGCAGTGCCCCAGTGTACGCCCAGCACTCAGACCCCCGCAGTGCCCCAGTGTATGCCCAGCACTCAGACCCCCGCAGTGCCCCAGTGTACGCCCAGCACTCAGACCCCCGCAGTGCCCCAGTGTACGCCCAGCACTCAGACCCCCGCAGTGCCCCAGTGTACGCCCAGCACTCAGACCCCCGCAGTGCCCCAGTGTATGCCCAGCACTCAGACCCCCGCAGTGCCCCAGTGTACGCCCAACACTCAGACCCCCGCAGTGCCCCAGTGTACGCCCAGCACTCAGACCCCCGCAGTGCCCCAGTGTACGCCCAGCACTCAGACCCCCACAGTGCCCCAGTGTACGCCCAGCACTCAGACCCCCGCAGTGCCCCAGTGTATGCCCAGCACTCAGACCCCCGCAGTGCCCCAGTGTACGCCCAGCACTCAGACCCCCGCAGTGCCCCAGTTCGGCCCGCTTTGCACTCCATCCAGCTTACAAAGGTCTTCTGGAATGCCCCTTATAGGCCTGGAAAAGGTGCTGAAAATGTTACCATAAAGGGAGGGGGAGGGGAGCCTTATAAAATGTATAATCATTAAGAAGAGTAGGTCAAGGTATTACACTTACATACAAACATCATAGACCGTCTATGTTAAAAACCGTGAAGTGTCGCATTCACTATGACCGATGTGCGTTCCAAGCGGTGGATTTGGCATCGCCTAGAAGTCCCTTCCTATGCGTTTCGTCATCAATCTGCAACGTCTTCTGGTGCCCTGATTTGCTTATACATTCTGTGTTGTGAGCTTGGCTTTGTGTTGGCAATGGCTTCTGTCTCCGTTTTACCGCACATGTGTGTATCCTGCATCTCACAGAATGCACAAGTGCCACATTCAGGGGGAAGTACTATACATGTATGTGGGGGTAGAAGCCTGACCATGGCCTGGTACAACCATCCATGAGAGCCAGAGAATGCCGGGTATTTTATGCCTCCATCACATGGGAGCTGCTAAGCGTTCGTGTACATGAGGGCTGATAGGCCGGTGCCCTCAGTAATCAGCACTCAGTAACAGATCTGCTAAGACACATCTCCTTCCTCCTTCCTGCAGTGCAGATGTCACAATCTCCCACATTCCTGTCCCTGGATAGCAGTAGATTACACACCACTGTGCCCAATTCTCAGGTACTCTGTATGCCCTGATAGGCCCGTGTATGGTGGGTGAAGGGCCGAGCTTGCTGAAGTCTCTCTGTGGGCATCTAGTAAGTCTATCAGTCGTTATAAAGGGGCTTGGCAGGAAATCGTCAATCCAGGAAGTACTTTTAAATTGGAGAACCCAAGTTGAATAACTTCTCAAGGTTTTTGGATTTTAAAGGCAATGTAAACAGATAATTTTTATAAAAAAATATTTTATTAATACAAAAATATCTAAAAGCAATGATCCTGTGGATCTACACAATTAGAATTAATAGGTAGAAATACATCTAGTGACCTATAATGATATCAGAAAGTGACAAAATACAACCAAGTTCAACAAAAAGTTGCAGAGTCTCTGCAACTATGTATCACCTAGAGCCATGTTATTTATCTCTCTGTGGAACTTCGTTCTATTTCTAATTTACTTGTGTAGATCCACATGATCATTTTGTTTTTAGATATTTTTGCATTAATAAAATATATTTTTTTATAAAAATTATGTTTTCATTGCCTTTAAAATCCCAAAACCTTGAGGTGTTCTTCTGTTTGGTCCACTAAGGGATGTTGGCAATTTACATGGCAGCTCACATGAGTCTAATGTATGGAGAACCCAAGTTGCCCCCAACCTGACGTAGAGCCCCAAACCAAGAACTCCTCAGCCAATAACAAAGTGGTAACGTCTCTGTAACAGATCGGATTGGGGTCGGGATTGGACGGGTTTATCTCTCACTCTCTGCATTTATGTCGGCTATTTATTTATTTATTTTAATAAATCCCGTCTTGTTTAGTTTGCAGTGAACATGTTCCGGACATTGCCCCCCTCCTCCAACCCCACCGGAGCCGAGTTTGATCCGGAGGAAGACGAGCCGACGTTAGAGGCCGCATGGCCACACCTACAGGTATGGACTTCCAGCTTATTTATTATTATTACACTTCGGGCTGCTCTGCTTTGGATCTTTCAGACATATCATAAAGTAGAACATTAGTCAGAAAATTAAGAGGAGTATGGGAGTTTTACGTGTATTTTTTTTTATTTATACTTACCTAGGTGGATGCTGCATCTGTCCCCCGACACCTCGAACGCGGAGAACCGAGCGATCGAACATCGCCAATCGCTCGGTTCTCATAGCTCCCTGAGCAGAGAGCTGCAGACTGTCAGTCACAGCTCTCTGCTTTGCTGGGTTCTGGAGGGAGCGGCCGGCTCAGGCTCTCAGCGGCTCCCTGAGAGGCGGAGCCAGGTGCGGATCCCATCTCCATGGTCGCCGTGATGCCGTGCCTGGACCGACTTCTGTGACGTCAGCGGAGAGCGAACTTCAGCCCGCGCTTTGCTGAAACCGGGTCACAGGAGTATAAAACAAACTGCATTCCTGTGATCCACAGAAGTCCCATCCAAACAAGCTTTCCCCCGTACTTCTCCTTTAAGTCCTGCTAGATGACATCAGGGCCGGGGTTCTGTCAAAATCTCCAATCACGTCACTTCCGGTGACTCTCCGGCAGTGCCAAAAAATGAAGAGCAACTGAGCATGTGCAGAGCGGGGTGAGACCGTGTATTGCTGGAATATAAACAGTGTATAGACAATTATGTTTAATGTGTTACATCTCTATATCTGCAAAAGGGGGCGCTGTTCTGTCAAATGAGCCAACTCGTCCATATCTCCACTTATGTCACTTCCGGTGACTCTGCAGCAGCTGTAATGGCAGATTTGAATGAGTTGCCCGTTTTCACAGAACACCGGCAGCGCATGCACTACGGTACACCGCGAGCTGCCTGTTTTCACACAACACTAGGTATTGAGGACAAAAAGTTGTCTCCACCTTGGAGGCGGCCATGTTGTTGGTTATTAGCGGGCGGACTAAGAACGTTTAGTCATTATATCTTGTACCATAGTGTATACACTGCCGGTGAAAACAAGGAACTCATCGAAATCACCGGAAGTGACATAATTGGAGCTTTTGACGAGTTGGCTCTTTTGACAGAACAGCGGTATAGAGATGTTACACATTAATCATAATTGTCTCTATACTGTTTATATTCCAGCAATACCCGGTCTCACTCCGCTCTGCACACACTCAGTTGCTCTCCATTTTTAGGCACTGCTGACTTTGTAGAGGCCGATCTGCTGACAGCCAGTGGAATTGAACCCTCCTATCCTTTACAGCCAAGGAAGCTGCTTCTGTTTGATCTGCAACTGCCATAGTGCTACACATGTGACAGGTTATGACAGCGGCTATTTGATGGACAGTTTGGTTGGGGACACATGCAAGTAACAGTTGGCAATCCCGGCATTCCAGGAATGTAACTAATGTTTGAAACTCTCAGACCCCTTTCACACTGCGGCTTTTTTCAGGGGTTTTAGTGCTAAAAATATCACCTGTAAAGCGCCTCTCATGCCCCCCCAGTGTGAAAGCCGGAGTGTGTTCACATGGGGGCGGTCTGCTTGCGGGACGGGAAAAAAGTCCTGTAAGCAGCTTCTTTGGGGCGGTGTAAGAGCGTTGTATACATCTCTCCTCCACCACCCCTTCCCATTGAATGGCCAGCGCTTCGGAAGCGCCACAACACGGGCGGTTTTGACCCTTTCTTCGGCCCTTTTTACCCCCACTAATGGCCGAAAAGATCTGATAAAACTAGCGGGACTTTACCATTAATGGATCGGCCTTCCTAGTGTGAAAGAAGCCTTAAATCAATAGGTTTAGTGCTTCTTTATGATTTATTGCTGTTCAGGGGCTCTGGGCTTCTGAAATATGGCCGCCGCCGGTAGTAAGAAATAGAAGAAATGCTGGAGGCAGTTTACAGCACTCACAGAAATATTAATGTGGAATGAATGTTCCTTGCATTATATCAGGTTGTGATGGGTAAAGTTCGGTATTCTGGCGGCTGTGGAGACGCTCCCGTGTCCGCCAGTCTGCTCTGCATGTTTCGGTGTCTCGGTTTTTGGGGTCCATCCGGCTCAAAGCTGAAATAAAGTTAGAAATGACGTCGGACACGCAGACCATGAAGGGTCAGTCTCAGGCCTCGTGTGTCCCAAGTTTATTGACTCCGGTGTGCTGAAAATTCTCAACGCATTCTGGTGCCCAAGTAGCTGCATGCGATGCGCCCCGCCGCCAACAAGTGAGTGGCTGTACAATGCTGCGCCCCAATAAGTGGGGATGACTTCTGTATTGGGGTTACCCGCACATCACATATACTGCTTCTCACAGAACGCAGAAATTCTGCATGCTGATCTGCGCATGCGCAGTACACAAGGTCACTCCAGGTGATATGTTGATCAGCTGGCGTGACGTCAACACGGCGCATGCGCAGATCATCGGAGGCAGTATCTGGCGCTCTGCTAAGCGCCGATGGAGAAATTGTCAGAAGCTCCCTCGCTGTTGCCGGGCGGGTTTTGGCCGTGTTTTCTGTCTGTTGCACGGCGGCTTGAGTGTGTGAAAGGGCGGGTTTTGGCTGTGTCTAAGGGCGGGGTTAAAACACACGTAAAACCCGCCCTTCAACACGCCCACAGCCCGCCCCGCAATAGCGAGGCGGAGTCTGACCATTACATTCTCCCTCTGCGCTTAGCAGATCGTCAAATACTGCCTCCGATGCTCTGCGCATGCGCCATGTTGGCGTCATGCCAGCTGATTAACATATCAGCCGGAGTGATGTTGCGTACTGCGCATGCGCAGACCCATTGGAGGAATTTTTCAACGGAGGTCATTTCTCGATAGGACACCGGCACCCACCGATGACACAGGCAGAACAATCAACCTATGTAAACAAGGCAGATCACCGTTCTCTCAGTAGGTAAGGCATTGATCCTGTGTCTCTGCTAAGTAGAAACGTGGATCATTGCCTTCCCCTAATCAAAGCACCTCCCCCACAGTGAGTAAGCACAACCTAGGCACCCATTTAACCATTTGATTTCCCCTAAATGTTAACCCCTTCCCGGCCAGTGCCAGTACAGTGACAGTGTATATTTTTAGCACTGATCACTGTATTGGTGTCACTGGTCCCCACAAAGTGTCAGATTGTCCGCCGCAATATTGCAGCCCTGCTATAAGTCGCTGATCGCCGCCATTACTAGTAAAAAGAAATAAATTAAAAATGTCCCTAGTTTGTAGACGTGATAACTTTTGCAGAAAACAATCAATATATTATTAGATTATTGGGATTTTTTTTTACCAAAAATATGTAGCAGAGAAAACATATATTGGAAAAAAAATTGTGAAGAAATTAGATTATTTAAAAACAAAAAACGCAGAGTTGATCAAATACCGCCAAAAGAAACCTCTATTTGTGGGGGGAAAAAAGGACACAAATTTTACTTGGGTACAAAGTCGCACGACCGCGCAATTCTCAGCTAAAGTAACGCAGCGCCGTATCGCAAAAAAATGGCCTGGTCATGAAAGGGGGGGGTAAATCTTCCGGAGGTCAAGTGGTTAAAGCTTCAAAAAATACGAAGTGTGTGTAAACAAGGCCCTCGGCACGTCACTTCTACTATGAGCTACAGAGAGGGGAAAACTCGGGGCCGGGAGTTCATATCCAGATGGAATAATAGCGCCACCTGGTGGCATAGAAGCTGCACAGGCCAAGCTGGCCGTAAACTGAGCAAATGTCAGCTTGTTCCTGATAAACCTGCAGAATCGCACCCTCCCCCCACCCAACAACCTTTCATTGAGGAATCAGAGGAGCCGTGCCGGAAACTGCCAGCGGAACAGCGGCTGCGTCCGGTCAGACCGCCAGTCAGGCTAGGAAAAGTGAAAATGTCCAAATTGGGCCCAAAGTGTCAATATTTGTGTGGCCACCATTATTTTCCAGCACTGCCTTAACCCTCTTGGGCATGGAGGTCACCAGAGCTTCACAGGTTGTCACTGGAGTCCTCTTCCCCTCCCCCATGATGACATCACAGAGCTGGTGGATGTTAGAGACCTTGCGCTCCTCCACCTTCCGTTTGAGGATGTCCCACAGATGATCAATAGGGTTTAGGTCTGGAGACATGATTGGCCAGTCCATCACCTTTACCCTCAGCTTCTTTAGCAAGGCAGTGGTGGTCTTGGAGGTGTGTTTGGGGTGGTTATCATGTTGGAATACTGCCCTGCGTCCAGTCTCTGAAGGGAGGGGATCATGCTCTGCTTCAGTATGTCACAGTACATGTTGGCATTCATGGTTCCCTCAATGATCTGTAGCCCCCAGTGCCGGCAGCACTCATGCAGCCCCCAGACCATGACACTCCCACCACCATGCTTGACTGTAGACAAGACACACTTGTCTTTGTCCTCCTCACCTGGTTGCCCCCACACACGCTTGTCACCATCTGAACCAAATACGTTTATCTTGGTCTCATCAGACCACAGGACATAGTTCCAGTAATCCATCTCCTTAGTCTGCTTGTCTTCAGCAAACTGTTTGTGGGACTTTCTTGTGCATCATCTTTAGAAGAGGCTTCCTTCTGGGATGACAGCCATGCAGACCAATTTGATGCAGTGTGCGGCGTATGGTCTGAGCACTGACAGGCTGACCCCCACCCCTACAACCTCTGCAGCAATGCTGGCAGCACTCATACGTCTATTTCCCAAAGACAACCTCTGGATATGACGCTGATCACGTGACCTCAACTTCTTTGGTGGACCATGGTGAGGCCTGTTCTGAGTGGAACCTGTCCTGTTATACCGCTGTATGGTCTTGGCCACCGTGCTGCAGCTCAGTTTCAGGGTCTTGGCAATCTTCTTATAGCCTAGGCCATCTTTATGTAGAGCAACAATTCTTTATTCAGATCCTCAGAGAGTTCTTTGCCATGAGGTGCCATGTTGAACTTCCAGTCACCAGTATGAGAGAGTGAGAGCGATAACACCAAATTTAACACACCTGCTCCCCATTCACACCTGAGACCTTGTAACACAAACGAGTCACATGACACTGAGGAGGGAAAATGGCTAATTGGGCCCAATTTGGAGATTTTCACTTAGGGGTGTACTGACTTTTGTTGCCAGCGGTTTAGACATTAATGGCTGTGTGTTGAGTTATTTTGAGGGGACAGCAAATTTACACTGTTATACAAGCTGTACACTCACTACTTTACATTGTAGACAAGTGTCATTTCTTCAGTGTTGTCACATGAAAAGATAGAAGAAAAGATTTACACAAATGTCACTGAGGGGTGTACTTACTTTTGTGAGATTCTGTATGTCTTGGTGCCATGCGGTGCCTCCTGTCTGCTGTGATGAGATGCGGCATGTCTGGATTGTATTGCACCTCCAGCCTGCGCTGCAGTGTGATTGGAGCAGACAGAAAACGTTCTCTAAGGTTATTAGCAGTGTAATCTCCTATATCTTCTCCTCTGTATCTGAGGAAGGTGTTCCCTCCCCTGGATAGGGATAGAGATGCGGCGGACTCCTTATCACCAGCGGTGATTGACGTTCTTCCAGTACAGAAAGCCGCCATTCAGTGCACTTTGTGTGAACCGGCCTCTATAATTCTGTCATTTCGGCTCTTTATTGGACTGACGTCTGTATTTGGTGTCTTTGCAGCTTGTATACGAGTTTTTCCTGCGATTTTTGGAGTCTCCGGATTTCCAGCCGAACGTAGCGAAGAAATATATCGATCAGAAGTTTGTTCTTCAGGTACGTCTCGCGCTGTTTTCCTCTGATGGTGATGACGTTGTGATGTGTTGTAATCCTGTGATTTTTTTTTTTTTTTTTTTTCCTTCCCCCTCCTCAGTTGTTGGAACTCTTCGACAGTGAAGACCCCCGAGAGCGAGATTTCCTGAAGACGACTCTGCACCGAATCTACGGAAAATTTTTAGGCCTTCGCGCTTACATAAGGAAGCAGATCAATAATATATTTTATAGGTAGGTGATCGGCTGAGTGTACTGTGTGCTCACATCCATCCGGACTCCATGTCAGGAATATTCCTCCTGGAGGACTCGGGATTGTCCCGTCAGATGTTACATTGTATCTCCTGATATAGAAGGGTCCTTC